>AWUE01012079.1:0-29157 GCA_001974825.2 Corchorus olitorius
AGGCCCAAGCCAAGTTGGAAAAAAAAGAAGGGAGAAAAAGGAAATAAGAAAATAAATTAAGAAATTTGAAAATAAAATTTGGGTTAAATAAATTGAGAAGTGATATTACTATTTTACCCTTGGACAGGTAAAATTAGTACATCGTTATTAGGATGTAAATTTACGAATTTACCCTTAGATGAACAAATTGACAAATTCGAGCGTACCGGTTGAGTTAATTAGTCTGAATTATTCTTGTACTACCCCGTGGTGTTCGTATGAGTGGAAATTCCTATTTTACCCTCGAGTGGGTAAATTACCATATTACCCTTAAGGGTGGGATTGTGAGAATTCGACTATATCGCTCACATCAATATATTTGTATGTACGTTGTGAAACCTATATATGTGCAAATTACCATTTTACCCTCGAACGTATGAAATTACAACTTTGACCTTAGAAAAGGGTTAGACTTATCCAGTCACGTTGGTCGAAAATGTAAAGTTAGGAGATCACCGTAACACTCTAGTATGAGAAAGTTACTCTTTTACCCTTGATATGATAAAATTACAGTTTTGCCCCTAAAGGCCAGATTTAATCTAATAAGCTTTAGAAAGTGTATTTGGAATTTGAAACTCATATTAGATACCTGTAAAACATAAATAGACGTGTTGAACTCCTCGATGCTAGACCGTGGGTCTGGGTATGTGTTTTCTGTGATTTTATTTTATCTCATTTGGTTGTTTTGGTATTTTGAATTATTATTCTGTTTTATCTGACTATTTTGGTATTTTGGTTTACTACCCTGGTTCTGGTTGATTGTATTTGTTTTACAGTGGTTTATAAACTTTAATTATGATACTAGTTTTAACGATTTTCTTGTGTTGCTCGTGCTTAATCAGACGGCTGAGGCGCTGATCGAGACACCGGCTAGTCTCACAGTGGATTGACTTTTGGGGTGTACGAGTCCCCTGAACTGTGAGTGGGCTGTCTTCAACGGAGAACCCGTTGAGGGAAATGTTTTATTACTGTTTTTATTTAAATGCTTTATAAAATGTTTTAATAAATTATTTTGGGTGTATTAGCGATCAGTGAAAATGGTTTTGAATGGTTTGTAAGCACACGGGGACTCGTGGACTGGACGCAGTCCAGGGAGTACGTGTGGCTGATTTTGGTGGTTTACTAGCTAGTAGATAGACCTGATTGGCGAACCATTAGTTGAGTTTGGATCCAAATGGTTCGTCGCTCCAGGCCCAACACGCCATATTTATTTACCGGTTCGGCGTGTGCATGGGAGAGCTAAATTGGGTGTGCTGCGGCCACCACGCAGTACCGGACCCAAGCTAACGTCAGGGGAACGGGTTTGTTTAAAAATATAATAATAATAAGATAAATTGTATTTTTACCGATTATTCGATGATGGTGAAAATGCCCCTTAGGTTCCGGAGGTTGACTCGAGCCAAGGTCACTCTGGATAGGTTTTAATGGCAGCCCATTTGTTTCATGAAACGATAAATGATTTTATGTACTCGTTTTTGATTGACGATCTGGATTTTATAATTGTTGTTTTATGAACTGTTTTGGTTGTGAGTGCACCCCACCCTCTCGGATCCTCTTTTGAGGGTGGTTCACTCACTGAGTACATTCGTGTACTCACTCCTTAAATTCTTGTTGTGCTTTCAGGGTAGCTAGGATCAGCGTTTCCTTTGACGTTTGAGTCGGTGGCGTAGGCTGTGATCCCCCCAGTTAGAGGTACATCTCACTACATGATGGGTCTCACTGGCAGTTGTCTTTGTTCTTGCTATCTCTTGTTCCCTGTTTTTGTTTTATTTTGATTTTTGGTTTTATGGATTTTCTCCATTCAGTTTGAAGAAGAAAAGATTTTTTTCATTCAAAATTGGATGAAGGAGAGCACCGAGCCATATGGCCCGATGACAACAAGCCATAGCCGGCCATGGCCCAGCCATGCCAAGCACCAAGCCCGGACATGGCCAGGCCATGACCCGGCCATGCCGGGACAAGCCAGGCTAGCACACGACACGCACCAGGCCATGGCTCGGACAACACCGAGCCATGCGGAGACCAAGCACCGGATAGCGCCAGGCCATCCGCACGGGGCAGGGCGCCAGACAGCCTGCGCGCCACACACGGGGGTGCTGCCTTGCCTAGCCCGCGCACAAGGCAACGCTGCTGCCTTGATGCCGCGGCACCCTTCCCCTCCTATGCCCAATCCTTTTTCAATTAGGATTATTAATCCTAATTGAATTGGACGATGACCAACCTTTTCCGAATAGGTAATGGACTCCTAATCCAGGTATGTTTCTTACTTTTTACTCTAATTAAAACCTTTTAAGAATAGGATTTGATCACTATATAAAGGCACCTCTACCTCCTCTTTTATTCATCAAATCACAAGAGCAAATATTTGGAAGAAAATTTCGGTTAAGAGCAAGAGAAGCATCGATAAGTTTTGGTCCAAGAGGAGAAGTCGACTAAATTTTGGGAAGAACATTGCGATAGGCAAGGCAAATTTTTTAAGAAGAATTTTCGACAGGAAGCTAAGCAAGTCGTCGCCACCCTAGGTCGACAAGAAATGTTCGATACTCTCTAGTCCTTTCAAGATGTCGATGATGCTCACCACCATGGACTTTGAAGTTCAATTCAAGAATTTTATAAGACAATTTTATCAAATTGGAGCTGCTCAATTTGGTGAGAAATTTCAAGGAAGCTTTATCCGTCAAGATTGCCATGAACTTTTGAGCATGATTGCTTCCTTGCTTGAAGAAGAAATTGCTACCAAGCCAGGATTCAAAGCTAGGAGGATTTATCAATTTCTTTTGGAAAAAGCTAACAAGTCTCAAGAAGTTGTTATGAGATCAAAGGCTAGAGCTAAGCATGAGTTCAAAAATCGATTTCACCCCTATGAGAATCGGTTTCATCATCCCCAAGGACCAAGGAATTTTAATGGAAGGATAAGATCTCAAGTTGCACCTTGGAATAGGCCTTTTCCCATGCCAAGGATTGATGGGTATCGCACCAAGCCCTATAGGCCGCCCTATAGACCTCCCACGCGATGTGTTCCCATCCCTCAAAGAACTCATGATCCAAATTATGCCTCTTCATCAAATAGGCCGATAGCTACTGTTTTTACCTTGGAAGAATTGAAAACTCCATCACCAATAATGGAACTTAAGGATCCGTTGGAAGGAAATCAAGGTGAAGACAATATTGTGATTATTGCTTCTGATTCTGAATCAAGCGATGCTTCTTGTGATAAGAAAGAGGAAGAAGAGGTTAACCAAGAAAAGGAGAATGAGGAAGAGTTTCACCCTTTCCTTGTTCGATGCAAGGAGATTAGTGATCAAATTACTAGCTTAAGAGATGATTTTAATAACATAATTGGAAATTTGGATGACCTCTTCAATTTATTGGAGAAGGCTATTTATAAACCAATTTAGGTTTAGGATTTTCCAAATTTAAGTTTCTTGTTTTTTTTTAGATTTAAGATATATTTTTATGCATCTTAGGATTAGTTATCTAATTTATGCTTTAATTTTAATTTTCCTTTATTTTATGTCTTTATTTTTCAAGTTTCATTAATAAACTATTTCTCTAGTTTTATTTTTCCATCACCTTAATTTTCTATTGTCTTTATGCTTGAGTAATTATCTTCATCAAAGCCGCCCAGGTATGTTTTCATGAACCTTAACTTTTTATTTTTGGTAAGATAATATTGCATGAATTTTTTTATTGATTGCCTTTACATTGAGGACAATGTGAATTTTAAGTGTGGGGGGGGGGGGTGATTCTTGATAGATTTATTGCTTGAATAATTGAGTCATAATAATTGAGTCATATGCTAGTTATTGTTTGCATGAGAACCTAGGATAGGAATTGTTTGTTTTAGATTGTTTTTGATTGATCATATTTTATTCCCTCTATTTTTCAAAATTAATTTTCGACAAAAATATTAATTTTTGATGATAAAATTTCGCTTTTTTCAAACTATTTGAATTTTTCATGCATGTTTTGATTAATTGATTTGATTATGATTGATGAATGCTTAGAATTTTAAGAATGCCTTATTCATTGATAGAGTTATAGCATGTTGTTTGATTTCTTAGAATTAGGTATAATTAAAGTTTGTGATATGATCTTATTGATTCATTGCTTCTATGATTATCTATTTCTAGAACTTGTGTTCAGTCTTGATTGAAATTATGATTGAGAAAGTATGTTATGGATATGTTTCAAGAATAAGTGTGGGGACTACTTATAAAAAGGGTAATTAAAAATTTTGTTTTCATAAAAAAAAAAAAAAAAGAAGTGCTTTCATGCAAGAGGAGAAGAGGTATTTCTGTGTTAAAAATAATAATAATCCATTGTTGTCACTCTTTTCTTAAACAAAAGTAGTTAGTAACCCTTGGAAAGAGGATAATAGGCATGGAATTGCAGAAATATTGTCCCTCTGAAAAAATATAAAAAAGAATGAGTCCTTCTAGAGTGCTAGTAGCCTAAAAAATGGGAGTTATTAACCCCTAAATCATGAACACTTCAGAGGTTAGTAACCTCAATTTTCTAAAAACAATTACCCTTGAAAATCTATTATAACCCACAATGACCCTTGATGTATATCTATGACATTGTAATCTTTTGAGCAATGGAGAAAAAAAGGAAAACATAAGCTTATAGGAAGAAATAGTTATAGAAAGTGAAGAATGGTAAGTGATTAAAGCTACTTTGATTATAGCTACTTAAGAATGATGATACTTGTTATTTCTTGATTTTTGAATTGAGTATTGAGTATTATTCTTTGTTATTCTGATTTCATGATTGAATTGATTCTTTGATGTATGCATGAATTCAAATTGATTTCTTGAAAAATTGATTTTTAACTTACACATTGATTTGCTAAGGGACTAGCAAAGTTCAAGTGTGGGGGAAATATGATTGATCCAAAAACAACCCTATTTTTATGGCTATTTTACTATGTTTTTGGATCTATTTATGCTTAAATATATGTTATTTTGATGACATTTGTGTTCTGAGTCCTTAAGAGATGTGAAATTGAGAATTTGTCAATTTTCACTACTTTTGGAGCTATTTTGATGATTTTTTACACAATTATGAGCATAGCAATTTTGAGTATAGATTTGGAGATTCGAAACTCGTGTTTGAAGACTAATTTGAAGATTTGAAGACTTTGAAGAATTATTTCAAGGAGCAAGAATTGAAGATTGGAGCTTTAAGTGCGAAGGATTGAAGATAAGCCATGAATAAAACCCGGAAGCTTTGGAATTTTTGGATATTTTATATGGGATGATACTCAGCCCATATAAGCCCACAATTGGAATAAAAACCCAATTTGTGCCGCTTATGTCCAAGAAAATATCCAATTCCTGCTTATTCCCGCTTCTAGTCCTAACAGGATTAGAAAAATCATAACTTTCTGCTCAGATGTTCGTTTTAGGCCCATGAGTACTCGTTGGAAAGCTAACTCCGAGATCTACAACTTTCCTTTGAAGTCCAAGACTAAATTCTGCCGTTTTCAATTCCAAAAATACTGTCGAAGTTCCTGCACGAATCCAGAAAATTCCAGGGTCCTATTTTGACTTGGATTCTACTCTAGGAAGACTTTTAATCCAACTTGGAGACCAAGTCAGCCCCAAAACCGTCCTAGAGTCCTTTCCTAGTTAGAGTTGGAGTCTTGAGGGTTATTTCCATTATAAATAGCCACCTTAGGTCTATGTGTTTAGTAGATGTAGATCTAGAAATTGTATTTGGTATAATTGTTGAAGAATTGGAGGATAAAAACCCTAGAGCCACCGCCCCCTCATCTTCTCATCCATAAGATAAGTTTTTCTTCTTATTCTTTGGATGCTCACTCAATTCATGAGTGAGTAATCCTTTTCTTTACTCCAATGTAGAATTTAATTGATCTCTTGACTTATATAATGGTGAGATTTTGTGCTTATATATGATAATTGTTAGAGTATTCCTTTGATCTCTGTTTTAATTCTATGTTGCTTGTTTTGATGGATTGAGCTGGCACTTTCTTGATAAATTAAGTTAGCATTAGCTAGATCAAGTCGAGGATTGATAGTCCAGGCTTGGTCGTTTGTAGCAATTGGTTGAAAATTAATACCTCCTTCCAAGAGAGATAAGGGACGTTGAGTGAGAAATTGCTCTTTGTGCTTGTATAAATTACTAGTTCTTAATGCTTTGTTTCTTGGTGAATCTTTAAGGCTTAACCAGTAATTGATTTGTTAAGAAATAAAAGGGGTAATTTAAGGTTTAACCGGTAATCTTATCTAATTAAGGTAATTTAGGATTTAATTCCAACAAGCTATTCTATGATTTCATAATTATTAGATATCAATGATCCATGTTATAATTGTCAAGAGGGATATTAATTCTATGTTGGAGGTTTTTATTAATTGTTTTCTTGATTATCCACTGCTTTCTTATCAATTGTTTTCTTTAATTTTCTTGATTGCTTCCTTAGTTAATTTTACTTGTTAGTTAGATTAGATTCAATTTTACTATAAAAATTATCTCTAATTTATTTGATTGATTTAAGAAAAAGATAAATAACCTATCTCTCTGTGGGTTCGACCCCTACTTGCCCTATCTGCTTTATTTAGGATTTTGTTGGGATTATTGTTTTTATGATTTGCTGACGACCGATCAAGTATTTTAAATTTATACTTAATTCATGTTTTCCTAATTTTTTATCTGATATTGACGCTTCGTGTTGCTTTGGAATGCGTGACCGACCGGCACATGTTTCGAGGTAACACGGCGGTTGTCTGTGCTCGACTTCCGGGTCGGGGCGTGACATAAATCGTCTTTTATTTATTTTCGTTTTAATTATTCGACATGTCTATTTTGCTGTAAGAAAGTCTTAATTGTATGGTTTTTTTCTTTGGTAATTAAGACTATTGGGATTGAACCCTAATTTGGTAATCTGACCATGCTCGAAAAGTTCAGGCCCTTATTTGACCTTTGTTTTAGTTGGGGCCCTTATTTGAGATTTTCCATAAAGTTCAGGATCCTATTTGAGATTTCAACGCTTTTTTTATTATTATGTTGTCATGATACATTTTAAAATAAAAAATTAATCCTATAATAGTGTAGTTTTGCAGACTGCACAAATGAGGCTAAAAAGTTGACGTGTCTTTTTAGAGTATTTTTTTAATATTAAATTAAATACATAATTAATTAAGAAACGAAGTATGCGTTATTTTTTAAACCCATTTGGAAAGTCTTGGAAATCCTAAAAACCATATCAATGGTGTATCAAATAATTGTTATTTTAAAATATTTTTTATTTTCTTAATTACTCATGACCTTAATTGGTCAAAGTACCTAATTAGTCCCTGTACTATTGAAAAAAGATCAATTTAATCCATCCATCATGAAATCTATCAATTTAATCCTTCTATTATTGAAAAGTGATCAATTTAGTCCCTCCGTGAAACGGGACCATAAGTATGCTGACGTGTCCGTTAAGTTCACTTTACCCTTCAAACTTCGATGACATGGCTCAATCATATCATGCCATGTCATAATTAATTTTAAATAAAAAAACCTGATTTTTTTTTCTAAATTCTAATTTTAAATTTTTAATTTATTTAATAATTAAAATACTAAATAAATCGGAATTTTTCTTTTCTAATAACAAAACTTAGAAAGCAGAAAAGAATGAATACAAAAAAAAGGATGCACACTTAGGAAAGGTTGAAATTGTTTAGGTTTAGAAAAGGTTGGGACACGTGTACGGTGGGCATTGATTAGAGAATGTGGACCCTTAGTTGTGTTGAACACCACCTGAAGAAGAAATTAGCATCAACCGGAAGAGTAAAAGCAATGCTTTTACCCTTGGCCCACCACCTGTCATTTTTTTGGTAGAAGCCACCACCTGTCATTAAAAAAGGTGTTTTGTTTTTTGTTTTTTTTTTTTTTAAACATGAAAGAAAAGTTTGAATCATTTCACTCATACTGATTCCCCCCCCCCCCTTTGCTATACCTATTTTAAATTTCATTAATGAGAATTAAACCATATATGGGTTATCTCCTCCTCTCACAATGCATATATATTATGTAATTTTAGCTATTAATCTTTTATGGGTTTGCTTTGTTTTTCCTCTTACGTTTGCATTTATTTTTCGTTTTTTCTATTTGAATGAACAGCAATAGGATATGTACATCCATGTATTAATTTAATTTCAATGTGAGAGAGCAATAGGATAACTTTTAATTTTCCTTTTGTTCTTGTTTCTTAATTAACATTTGCTTTGTATAAAGGAAAAAGAGAGATACGTTCAAAACTATGCTACCAAGAATTTTTCTCATAAAGTACAAGATTAGTAGGGAAAAGAATTATATGACCAAAATTTAAAGATTGGGAGGAAAAATTAGAACTTGAAAATTACAAATTGTTTTATCCGCCAAAATTTATAACCAATTGTTACTCTAACTCATTAATTAGGAATTGGAGGGAGGGAAAAATTAGAGCTTGAAGATTAGAAATTGTCTTATCCACCAAAATTTATGACCAGTTGCTAGTAACTATTGGAGGAGATAATAAACCAGATTTCAAATCCTTGCCAGATCGAGATTTAAGCTAACTACTCTTCTTTTCAAATATATTTGTATTTTGTATTTTGAAATATTTGTTGCCTATCACAACTGGTAACTTGTATTATATATACCATTCAGAAATACTAAATGATTAAGGCCTTTTTACCATCAATTATATTTCTTCTAAAACTCTTATATGGTATCACAGAGCTAGGTTTCGTTCAAACCTCAAATTTTTTTTCTCTCTACTTCTCCAATGACGTCCTCTACCTCTTCTACATCTCAATCCTCTTCAACATCTCAATCCAAATTACCTTCTCTAATCATTATTAATGCTGCAGCCCAACTTCCCATTAAGTTAACCCCTCAAAACTATCCTTCATGGCGTGCCCAATTTAATTCTCTTCTTCTCAGGCATAAACTCAATGGCTATATCGATGGATCCAATCCCTGCCCTCCCTCCCATATCGTTACTCCTAATTCCAATCCACCTGTTTCAACTCCAAATCCAGATTTTGAACACTGGAATCAACAAGATCAGCTATTGCTTCATGGTATTATACTTCTGCAACAGAAGCTGTTGTCCCGTTCTTTGCTGGTTGTAAGACTTCAGCGGCTGCTTGGCTTAAAATTCAACAAATGTATGCTAATCGATCCAGGTCCAGGATGATGCATCTTCGTGAAAAACTGACCTTACCAAGGGGAACCAGGAGTGTTCAAGAATATCTTCAACAACTAAGGCATACTGCAGATGAGTTAGCCTTGATTAACTCTCCAGTTACTGAGGATGACCTTGTTATCCATGCACTCAATGGCGTAGGTTCGGATTTCAAAGAACTTGCAGCAGGAATCCGAGCTAGGGAAACAGCCTTCTCCTATGAAGAGCTGCTTGACAAATTCATGGACTATGAAACTTATCTTCAGCATCAAAAAGCCTCTGAAATTGCAGTTCCGTCGGCTTATGCAGTTCACAAAGGCTCATATTCTGGAGGGAAGCAAGGTAACAAGTCCTTCCATTCTAATAATAGATCTTTTGGTACTAATGAGAATGGTTTTCAAAAGAAACAGGCAGCCAAACTCGTTTGTCAATATTGTGACAAAGTTGGTCACTCGGCCAAGGACTGCTATAAGATCAGGCCCAAGCACAACCAACCTTCTGCACACTATGCTTCTAACAAACCCAAACCCAGCTGGCTTCTGGACACAGGAGCATCAGATCATGTGACAAATGATCTCCAAAATTTGACTCTGCATGAGAAGTATGGTGGTACTGATGAACTCACAATTGCAGATGGTAGTGCTCTTCCCATCACTCATTCTGGTTCAGTTTCTATTACTTCTCCATCCAAAAATTTTGAGTTAAAAAATGTTCTTTGTGTTCCTAAGGCTGATAAGAATCTCATTTCTGTTAACAAGTTTTGTACCCAAAACTCATCATCTATTGAATTTTTTCCTGCCTCTTTTGTTGTTAAGGATCTTCATTCGAGGGAGGCTCTTGCTCAAGGCCCGAGTAGAGATGGCGTGTATGAGTTACAAGCTGCTGCACCTGTTATTCGTCACCGAGCATTGGCTTTTGTAGGAGTCAAAACCAACTCAAATATTTGGCACCAAAGATTAGGACATCCATCCCCAAAAACACTTCAGTTTCTTGTTCAATGTTTTTCCTTACCTTGCACCACTAAAATTTCAACTCAGTTATGTAACTCATGTTGCTGCAATAAGATGCATAAGCTTCCTTTCTCA
The DNA here is from genome assembly GCA_001974825.2 of Corchorus olitorius. Taxonomy (NCBI): domain Eukaryota; kingdom Viridiplantae; phylum Streptophyta; class Magnoliopsida; order Malvales; family Malvaceae; genus Corchorus; species Corchorus olitorius. The sequence continues at coordinate 10,306 of AWUE01012079.1, forward strand.
GTTTCTTCTATTACTTCAAATTCTCCTTTGGAAGTTATTTATACTGATATTTGGGGTCCTAGTCAAATTGTTTCTGTGGATGGTTACATGTATTATATATCTTTTGTTGATCATTTCACCAAGTACATCTGGCTGTTTCCAATCAAACACAAATCAGACATTTACAATTTGTTTCCCAAATTTAAAAGCTTGATGGAAAACTACTTCAAAACATCAATTGTTTCTATTTATTCTGACTGTGATGGTGAGTATGAGAAGCTTGGCTCTTATTTTTCATCATTTGGTATACAACACCTACAGACACCTCCTTACACCCCTCAACACAATGTTGTGGTTGAACGGCGACACAGAAGTGTTGTTGAAACGGGCCTCACCTTGTTACACCATGCCTCCATGCCACTCAAATATTGGACATATGCCTTCAACACTGCTGTCTACCTTCTAAACAGATTACCCTCCTCAGTCCTTGACAATAAAAGCCCATTTGAGTGTCTGTTCAAGCAAAAGCCAAACTACATGAAGTTAAAAACTTTTGGATGCTTATGTTACCCATGGCTCAAACCTTACCAAAAACACCAACTGGAACCAAAGTCTTCCCCTTGTGTGTTACTTGGTTACTCGAAGCATCAAAGTGCATACTATTGTCTTGACATCACCACAGGTCGCATATATGTCTCAAGACATGTTCTATTTGATGAATTCCAGTATCCTTTTTCTCAAACCTTTACTGCTCATAGATCTGGTAAAGATCCCTTGTCACCTCATCCTGCAATTGATGTTCTTGTAACCACAACAGTGCCATGTCAAACAGATACTCAGGTGCAGCAGCCAGCAGTAACGCACTCCGCCTCTGAACAGCAGCTTACCCTCAATGATGATCACTCATCACCCACTTAGGTAAATCTTCAAACTGAACCTCCAATTGCATCCATTGCACCACAAAGAACACATTCCATGGTCACACGATCACAAAATAATATCTTCAAGTCCAAAAAACTATACACCATTACAAAACATCCCATTCCCCCATCAATTGAACCCTCTTGTGCATCGCATGCTATTAAATATCCTGTGTGGAAGGCAGCTATGCTAGATGAGCTTCAAGCACTACAAAGGAATAATACTTGGGATTTGGTACCACCACCTTCAGACAGGACAATTGTGAGTTGCAAGTGGGTTTTTAGGATTAAAAGGAACCCAGATGGGAGCATTTCCAGATACAAAGCAAGGCTTGTAGCTAAAGGTTTTACACAACGACCAGGTTTGGACTTTAATGAAACTTTTAGTCCTGTTGTTAAGCCTGTAACAGTTCGTGCAGTTCTCTGTATTGCAGCTTCTAATGCTTGGCCGTTGCATCAATTTGATGTCAACAATGCCTTTCTCCAAGGCACTTTGCAAGAGGAAGTATATAGGAAGCAGCCTCCTCTATTTTCTGATAAAACCAAGTCTGGATTTGTCTGCAAACTGAATAAGGCCATTTATGGTCTAAAGCAAGCACCGAGAGCATGGTACTCAGCTCTTAGCTCTTACCTACTTCAGTATGGTTTTCAAAACTCCAAGGCAGATCATTCTTTATTTATCTATCATCAAGCTGACATTATTGCTTATATGTTAGTCTATGTAGATGACATTATCCTTACTGGTAATAATTCCACGTTTATGAAGAGTTTTGTCCAGGATCTATCTACAGCCTTCTCTCTCAAAGATCTTGGAAACCTGAATTATTTTCTCGGTGTTGAAGTCATTCCTCATGCCAAGGGTCTTTTCTTATCTCAGCATAAGTACATCAAAGATATCCTAGATCGGACTAACATGTCAGGTGCAAAGGAGGCGAACACACCACTGTCCAAAACAGTTTCCTTGCGTCTAGATGATGGTACTGTAGCTGCTAATGCTGAGGAGTACAGGAAAATCATCGGATCCTTACAATATCTCTCTCTCACCCGACCTGACATCAGTTTTGCTGTTAATAAGCTCTCCCAGTATATGCATTGGCCAACACAAACTCACTTCACTGCCTTAAAAAGGGTGTTGAGATATTTGAAAGGGACAATTTATCATGGTCTTTGTATTAACAAAGAGAAAGGCTTCCAAATCACAGCCTTTACAGATTCAGATTGGGCTTCAAATCCTGATGACAGGAAATCAACTTCTGCATTTATAATTTATCTTGGAGGAACTCCCATTTCTTGGAGTTCAAAGAAGCAAACCACAGTTGCTCGCTCTTCGACAGAGGCTGAATATAGAGCCATAGCTTCTGCAGTGGCAGAATTAACCTGGATTCAATCTTTCCTTCAAGAGTTGCATATCTCTTTCACACAGTCTCCAACAGTTCTTTGTGACAACCTCAGTGCTACTTATACATGTGTTAATCCTGTTTTTCACACTCGCATGAAGCATCTTGCTCTAGACTACTTCTTTGTCAGGGAGAAAGTTGGTCAAGGCACTCTCCATGTGAAGCATATATCGTCCAAAGTTCAGCTTGCAGATGCATTGACAAAACCTTTATCTCATCCTCGATTCAGGGAATTAATACTCAAGATTGGAGTCACCAATGGATCCTCCATCTTGCGGGGGAGTATTGGAGGAGATAATAAACCAGATTTCAAATCCTTGCCAGATCGAGATTTAAGCTAACTACTCTTCTTTTCAAATATATATACTTATCCTGTATTTTGTATTTTGTATTTTGAAATATTTGTTGCCTATCACAACTGGTAACTTGTATTATATATACCATTCAGAAATACTAAATGATTAAGGCCTTTTTACCATCAATTATATTTCCTCTAAAACTCTTATAGTAACTCGTATCAAGAATTGGAAGGAGGAATAAAATTAAGTTGAGAATTAGAAATTGTCTTATCTGCCAAAATTTATGACAATTTTCCATTAACTCATTGATTAGCAAACGAAATATTTAAATGAAAATTTAATAAATATAAAGAAAACAAAAACTAATAAATATTTACTAATGAAAAACTGGATGCACAAAATTTGTCTTCCCGCATATAATGTTTGTGAATTGTTTTTTTTTATTATAGTATATATACATTTTTTTGGTAAAATAGTATATATATTTTTTAAAATCTTATCATATAGACATTTTACTTTTAATTTTAATTCATTGACCATTAGTTCATTATTACAAGTGTTAGTTTAATACATACATCATTTAAAAAAAAGCATACATCATATATAGATTTTATATGTATTTCGTTAAATCTAATCATTTAAACACTTATGTATTTCGAATTCATTAGTTATTAGTTATCATCAATGTAATATATAGATCTTAGTGTGTGTTTAGGGTAGGTAGGATGATTTATAACATTAGATAAGATTAATATAATATATGTATGTACAAACAATCATTTAATTTTATCTAATTTTCCATTATCTCACTCATTAGTATAGTAAACTTAGTTTCTCACGTATCAAACATCGTATTCAAGTAGACTATATGGTAATATTATTAGTTGCTTACTTGAATTATATGAAACTTTGGGGTTTGACTATCAAAATTTGAGGTTTGACCATCAAACTTTGGGGTTTGACTATCAAAATTTGAGGTTTGACCATAGTTTGACTATCAAGCTTTGGGGTTTGACCATTAATGACTATCAATAATAGATATCAGTTTAGACTCTATTACTGATTATAATAGTTTATCATAATTTCAGACGTAGAGATTGTTCAATTTCCATTTTAATCCCACTTAAGATTATCTTATCATAATATGAAATTAAGATCATAAATATTTTAGTGTGGATAAAATGTGGTTTGAATTTCAAATGTTTGAGTCAAACCCCCCAAATGGTAAAATCTTATAGAGATAAAGTTAGGAAATAGTTGAATAGTGGAAGATTGGAAGCATATAATTTGAACTTAACATCTTGGAGTTGATTAATCGTCTACCATTCCCTACTGAGTAATTTAATTAATTGTCATTTCAATAGGAAAATGGGTTTAAGGTGAAACCATACCTATTCAGTCACCCAAATTTTGATGGTCAAACCCCAAAGACTTTGATGGTCAAACTTTAAACCCACAAGTTTGATAATCAAACCATGTTAAACCTTATCAATTGAAGCACCCATCACATTTTTTTGCCTAAAACTGTGTTTAAGGCAAATTATATAAAGTCTATATTAATAAATTAATGTTTAGTTAATTTAATAATGAACAAATTATAATAAATTTATAATGGGTGAATGATTAATTAAGAATAATGGGTTGAGTATGATTTCAGACATAGAGATTATTCAATTTCCATTTTAATGCTATTTAGAATTATCATATCATTATTTCAAAAAAAAATGATCATATCATAATTTAAAATCCAAATTTATAAAAATTTTAGTGATGTCAAAACGTGTTTTGACTTTTAAATATTTGGGGTTTTACTCTAAACAACAAATGGTCATAAATGTCAATGCATTTCATAATGACACCTCATCAATATGCAAAGGTTAAGACTTAAAAGCCCTTGAAAATAAATGTTAATTAGTAAATGGTAAAACAAAAAAAATAAATATTCGGTAGAGAAAATATGTTTTCTCCCTCTTGAATCCCTTAATTCGTGCTGCCCAAATTAATTAAAAAAAGAAAACTCTTCTTCTTTTTCTTCTTCTTCTCCAACTGCAATCAAGATTTGATTAAAAATATATACCATACTTATTTAAGTTTTTCTGATCCTTTTTGCCATCTATAAATTTGATCTGATGAGATTCCGGATTTAGTTTGCATGATGCATGAAAATCTCTGATTTATTCACTTGAGGAGGGATTTCTTTACGTTAGGGATTGTTAAGCAAAATTAGCTATTTTAAATATCCGATCGACGAGATTTGGAGTAGAATTTCCAATGGCTTGTTAAGCAAAGCTCTGGTTTTTGCTTTCTTTTTCTTCATTTTTTGGATCAAAAAACTTCAAAAGTCATGAACATTATAAACTCTGTTTAACCATTCGGATGTTTGACTTCGAAGTGAAAGTGGGTGACAGATTTACACAGTTGATTATTGAGAAGATCATGATACCCGATGTTTTGGAAGTTGATGATTTGGATTCTACTGCTAGGGGTGCTGGAGGATTCGGGTCAACTGGTGTTTAAATCTCTGGGTTCTTAGGATTAGGCGTTGTATTAGAATGTTAAGTTCGCTGGGTAGTTTAGTCGAATAGATGGTGAATAAAGCTGCTTGCTTTTTTGCTTGCTGGTATTTTGAGATGTAAAGAATCTTTAATGGGTCAAAATTATATATGCAGTAGTAATTACTTATTAAGCTCTCTCTCGCTTATATCTTCTATCAAACTTCTACATTTTGCAAAAAAAAAAAAAAAAAAAAAACTTTGATAAAGTAAATTTCGCTCATGCTCAAAGATTCCTGGAGAAGTTTATTTTCAACAAGATAACATACTTTTTTCTTCTTTTATATGTCAATCTCTTCCTTTTTTTCCTCCATTGAAAACTGTAGTTTTTTGAATGTATCATGCTGTTAAACTGCATTTTTTCTTTCTTTCTTTAGGCCATAGAAGGAAAAAAAAAACTTTGTTGAGGACATAGAAGGAAAAAATTGGAAAAGAGTGGTTGAATCATTAAAGTTTTGGGTTAGAAAAGCGGTATTTCCCCTTTTTTCATCTTTTTCAATTGCTCATATCCTCCAACTAACCCCAATCGTATACGTGTCAAGAACCTTTCCTAAACCTAAAAAATTTCAACCTTTCCTAAACGTTGGCAAAAAAAGGGTATAAATCTTAAACAATTTGCCTGCTATAAACAAGTATTGCCTTAAATGAACACAACCCATCTATATTAAGCTTCTTCCTTCACTCCAGCCCTGAATCAAAACATTATTCTTATCGGAATAGCCATGGTACCTCCAGAAATCAGTTACCCTCGCCTAGAGATGGCAAAATGGGCGGGCGGCACGAAGCCCAACACGGCCCAGCCCATTATGGGCCGTGCTGGCACGATCCATATTATATTTTTAGTGGGTTGTGCCAGCACGGTCCATTAGTCATGGACGGGCTGAGCAATCTTTTGGTGGCACATGGGCTAGCACGGCACGACCCATTAAAATGGCATGGCACGGCACGACCCATTAAAATGGCATGGCACGGCACGACCCACGTGCCGGCACAGCACGACCCATATGCCGACGCAGCATGATCCATTTTTAATGTAAAATTATGATTATATAATATATTATAATATAATTATTAAATTTTAATTTAATTTTCTACAATTTATTATATTACACCAATTTAAGTATAAATAATAAGATAATAAAAATGATATAACATCAATAAATGGAAGATAATTTAATAAAAAAAAGAAAAAAAAACATTATGGGCATCGTGTGCCAGCCCATGTGCCGGCACGGCATGACCCATCGTGGGTTACAGGTCGTGCTGGGCTTGACTTTTAAAAAACATGGATTGGCACGGCACGACCCATATTATAAAATGGGCTAGCACGGCACAACCCACTTATATATGAGCTACTCATTTTATGGGCCATGCCAGCCCAGCCCGCCCATTTTGCCATCTCTACGCCTTGGTAGGCCCTGTTAGGTCCGAAAGCTTTTCTTTCTATCTCGACGCTCCCCCTTCACCAACATCTTCCGCAACCTTCAACACCAATCGAGGGCGACACTCTCCAAACAGCCCACCCAGAAACACTACTCCTTCGTCTTCCCCTAACAAGTCCCAATCTTATTTGATTGTTTATGTTATCACACCATTGTTACTGTAACTTGTTATTATAGTAATTAAGAAAAAATAGTGGCTTTTGAAGTGCTTTTGGCTCTATTTGATTGATAGTGTAAGGTTCCAAACGTATAATTGTTGGGTGAGTTTAGACGTGTTTCCAATATCCCAAAGACATTCAAAGGGTGTTCTTGTGTATTTCATAAAAAAGATGTTTTGATCTTTTATTAAGGAGAGAGAATGTGATTTAGGTGTTTGGAGATGAGAAAATAAAAAAAATTGATTTTTTTTAAATTGGGTAATTCTTTTTATTTTTGAAATTGGCCCCTTCTAATTTTTGTTATTAGAAAAAATTGTTTTTTTCCAATTTGTTTAATATTTTAATTATTAAATAAATTAATTAATTATGATGTGGCATGATATGATTGGGCCACGTCATCGAAGTCAGAAGGGTAAAGTGAACTTAATAGACACATCAGCATACTTGACGGTCCCGTTTCACGGAGGGACTAAATTGATCGTTTTTCAATAATAAAAGGACTAAATTGACAGATTTCATAATGGAGGGACTAAATTGATCTTTTTTTAATAGTACAGGGACTAATTAGGTACTTTGACCTAATTAGTCATATTGTTTTGTTATTTAAGATTTTTTTTTCTCAAAACCACATGAATTTCAATTACACGTGTGAAACACTAGTGTGTGGGGTTCGATTCCCCTCCAATACAAGTATTGGCCAATGATTTCCAATACACCCTTAGATAATTGACACCTATTAAAATTATTTTGAAGGGTTGAGATTGAAAAAAATACATAGCCCTACTTTACACGTTATCTTACTCATTTATCCCCGTCTCCCTTTCCCCCCCCCCCCCCCAAAAAAAAAAAAAAAACTCTCCCTGTCTCCTTCGTTCCTTTCTACCTTCATCACCACAATTCATTTTGTTTGGTTACTACCAGAAAACTTTGAACCAACCATTGGAGTTATATACGGTCCGATATATATACATATTTGTAGTATTCTATAATCTTATATGACTTCCATTTATTCTTTTTATTGTTCAACGCATAATCAAGATTGAAGTTGTTGATTAGAAGATCAGATCTATGAGCCCATTCCCCAAGCTTAAGAAGTTGAACCTTAAAATTATATTCTTCTATAATCTGTAATATATCCCACATATGATTTTTCCTGTTGCTACGGGTTTTGTTTTGATTGTCTAATCTATATCTGGACTTCTCTTCCCGTTGGCAGGTTATTTTTCTTCTTCTGAAGCTCTGTTTTGTTTTCCGGTTGAGTGTTGTGTCGAGGAATATAGGAAGAGAGGGAGAGAAATAAAAAAAAAAAGGTGAGATAACAGTATAAATTGAGAGTTATGTTAATCTTTTAATCTCAACCATTCAACTTAGTGTCAATTATCTAAAGGTGTATTGGAAATCATTGGAAAATACTTATATTGGAGGGGAGCCGAACCCCTATATATATCTATACTATATTAAAAAGTACATACTCTTGTAAAACTTTTGAATCGTCCATTATACCCTTATTTTTCGAATATATTTCTTAAATGTCATTGTTTAAACTTTTATAGTTTTACTCAACTAAAAACTCTATTTTTATTTAATTAAATCTAATATCCTTATAACTATTTTATTTTTACCATTTTACTATTTTAATTTAAAAAACTTATATATTAGAATTTTATAATATATTTTTATAATTTTACTCAGCTAAAAACTCTATTTCAATTTAATAAAATCTAATACCTTTATACCTATTTTATTTTTACTAAAAACTTTATTTTTATTTAATTAAATTTAATATTTGATAATTTTTTTTTACTTTTACCATTTTAATTTTAAAATATTGTAGAAAGTAGTTTTGGACCCATTTCAATTATAATGTAAACTAATAAAAGTATTATTATCAAGTTTAAAAGTTAAAATAAGTTGGCTAATCATTAATTATTCATATTTATTTAACTAATAATGTAAAAAATTTATTTAAATTTTAATTATTGTGATTGACCTTATCTATTTTTTGAGTGTGTATTTGTAGTTTAATGTATTGAAGTGTATAACAAGAATTTAAAGTTTTTTTTTTTAAAAAAAGTAACATGCAATTATTTCCTTTGACTTATATAAAGTTAGAGGAGTCAATTAGGCAGGATGGACAAATTTCGGGTAATTTGTGTCCAGGTCAAATGAGTTAGGTAATTTTTTCAGGTGATTTGGATTTCGGCTCATTTGGCTTCAGGTCATTTGGGTCTAGGGTCAGTCGGTTTCAGGTTTTGGCCTCAGGTCACTCGGGTTCTGGATCATTTGAGTTTTGAGTAATTCGGGTTTAGGAATATCTTTATTATTCGATTTATTTTACAGTCCACTACCAGTGAAGTTCAGCAAACTGCATATACGGGGTTAAAGAGTTGATATATGTGTCCCTTTATAAATTAATTTTGAATATTAATTACGTAATTAATTATGAAGTGGGGTATGTATTAAAATAAATATTGGTTATATAATATCTAAATTTATGTTCTTTCATCACATCAATTAAAATTATAAATTAATTAATAATATAAGAATCAATAAAAATGAAAATAGAATTACAACCCTTACTGGTGACATAATTAGTATGGTAGTAAAACCTAATAAAAAAAATTGTCAAGAAATTACTAATTAATTATTATTTATTCATTATGTAAAAAAAATAACTAATTATAAATTTATCATAAATTATTCATATATTTGATTTAGTATTTATTCATATAATTATTGTTCATATAATGAAGTTTAACAAATTTAATCATAATAGGTAAAATTATAATAATAATATAAATTTTATTGAATAAATGATAATTTAGAATGTATGGTTAAAATTATAACAATGTGGATTTTATTGAATAAAACATATATAATTTTAGTTTATAATATTCTTGGGTCATTCGGGTTAACTTCTCGGGTCATTCAGGTTACGGATTTGTCAGGTTTGGATAGGATGAGTTCGGGTCGTTTACTTTATCTGATCAATCGGATTCGGTCGGGTTGGGCAGGTTATCGAGTTTGGATCAAGTTTTGACAACTTTACTTATAATTAATTGCAATTATTGTTTTAATATTCTTTTAATTTAAACACGATGGGTCACATGCAACACACGTGAAAGTAAATAGTAGTATATATAAAAGTACGAATAAGGGGAAACTTTATGTTTTCCGATTATACCCTTTATTTTCAAATATATTTCTAAATTGCCATTATTAAATAATATTTTAATAATTCCACTATTAAAATAATGGAAATTTAGATTACCCTCATTAATTAGATCCAACGTGGCCAATAGGGATACCCCACATCATCTTTAGCATCTGAATTTTTGTCCAAAACATTCTCCAAGTCGATTTAGGAGAAGATCAATTGTGTCTAGAAATGTCAAGGGCAAAATCGTCCACCGAAACGGCAGAATTAGGTCTCGAGATAAACACAAGAGTTGTAGATCTCGGAATCCTCTTTCCAACAGTACCTCATTTGCATTTTTTTGAGCTCTAGATCAAAAGTTATGAATTTTCTTCCAAAACTGCTCTTGTGAAGTCCTGCTTTAAATAGGATTTAACAATGTTGCATTAGGGTTGAATATTTTACTGCATCATAATTACTGATCGGACTTGAACTCTTTCTTTGGGGCTTCCATATTAACGATTTGGGCCTAAGAATATCAGATTTAGGCTTCAAGACATCTGGCTTGGCAAATTGGGCTTCATTAACTCAAATGGGTCTAATGGGCTTACTAGGTCGAAATGAAACAAAATCAATAGTTTCTCCAAATCTGTACTATATATAAAAGTACGAAAAATGGGAAACTTTATCTTTTCCGATTGTACCTTTTTTTCAAAAATGTTTCTAAATTGCCAATTCTTTTTAAAAATAAATCCCATTATTTAAAATTAGACTTTTATGTTATATATATATATATTATTGGCCAACCCAATTTCTACTATATATATTATCATTTATTTATGATTTAATTTTAAGTTTAAATCTTACTCAAACTATTTTATAACTACTTGTCCAAATTATTAATGATGATAATAAATATATAGCAAAAAAATGATAATGATAAGTATATGATTGTTGCATTTGTAATTTTCGTATCATTTTTCTTAAATGTATGTCTATAAGGTACAATGGCCATGAAAAGAGTTTGAATTTTTCTTTTTCCATTTTAAAATTTCTATTATTTTTGCAGTTATAAAAAAAAAACAAACATCTAGGTATGGTATTGATAAGTTCTTGTCATGCTTTAGGAATTTAATTTTCCTTGATTACTCATTATAACTTATTTTCTTTATTATTTTCATTACTATGTTTGATGATTTCTTAAAACGATTTTTCAAAGGAGTTGAATTTTTAAACGTATAATCATACTATAAGAACTAAATCGGATTAGATTACAAAAAAAAAACCCAAAAAAGAGTAACTTATTTTCTTCATTTTTTTCAATACTATGTTTGATGATTTCTTAAAACGATTTTTCAGAGGAGTTGAATTTTTAAACGTATGTACGAATTTTGATGGTCGTTTGCTTTTGTTCTTATTAAAAAAATTCTATGTTTAAAATTGGGAAAGGGATTTAGGTCTTGGGTGAAGCTGTCTGGATTATCATGTCGTGTTCTTGCGTAATCCTTTAAATTTAGTGTTTCCTTTGATATTTGAGTTATGTAACACTTTTTTCATCATTTTTCTATTGGAAACAAAAAATAAATTAATTATATTGTGTAATTTGATAATTTATACCATTGCAAGATTGTGAATTGCATATTTTTTTCCCACAACTAGAAGAGATGATTATATTACAATGGGATTGGAGGTTAAATGCACTAAGGACAAAGGTTAAACGTGAGCTGTTGAAACTTCTTAGAGAGAGAGAGGCCCATCAATCAAATAGAAATGTTCGTGTGATTTATAGTAGAGTGGACCATGAGATAAGGGGCCCGAATTTTTTGTCTAGAGGGGATCCTCTTTGATATTGGAATTAGTAGGATATTAAGGTGTTTGGAGATACTGAAGTTAGTGGGGTCTTAACGTGTTTAAAGAGCTTAAGACCAAGTGGAGATTATGAACTTTTACCTTATATGTGGAATAGTTCTCTCTCTCTATATATAGTGTGGCTTTGCGCCGTTCTATATGAGCTCAACATTGCCCCCTAGGTATGCAGGCGGTTCTAAAATGATTGCACAAATGACTATGAAACTCAACGTCAGGTGGGCAAGTTGGGACGATCTGGGCTAAACAGGCTTACCGGTCGCAAAACTAGATAGTGTCGAACATAAGGGTATTCGATCTGGATGTATACTCCATGTGGAGAGTGTTGAGTCGTAGAATACTCGATTTGGTAATGTACCCCTTTGTCAAACTGTATGGTGCTCTGTGAGATGAATGAGAGATATGCCATGAATGCCGAAAAGGGGAGTGCTCAATTTTTGAGGATTGAGTAGGAGAGTGAGCTCTAATAATGATGGTTAATAGGAGAACCCGAGCTAATAATGTACTCCGTGGAGAAATATCGAACGGAAGAGCTCAAATAAACAATATGCTCCATAGAAGGTTAGTGAACATGAGAACACTCAAACTGATAATTTACCATTTGGAGTAATGTTGAATGAATGGAGCTCAAATTGATAATATGATATGTGGAGGAATGTTGAATGGAGGAACTCAGTGTGATAACGTGCTCTATATACTACCGAGTGGAGGAGCTCAATTCGAATATGTATATGTATATGTATATACTATCAAAAGGAGGAGTTCAATATGAATTATATATGTTTCTACGACTGAACGGACGAGCTAAATCTGCGAATAGAAGAACTTAATATGAATGATTTATATGGTACTAAATAGAGGAGGTCAACCTGATAATGATATATAATTTTATATAGAGATTGTCGAGATTTCATATTATAATATCAAAAAATTATAGGGAGATTAACAAAATCTCATAAGGAGGTTATAAAAAATCGAAGGTTACAAAATTTCATAGAAAGATTTATTAAAATTTCATATTTAGGTTATCAAAGTTTCATATGGAGTTTATCAAATTTTCATAGGTAATTATCAAAATTTCATAGTGTGTTATCAAAATTTCATAGTGTGGTTATCAAAGTTTAATAGGGTAATTATCAAAATTTCATAAAAATATTCAATCGAAACATGTAGGGTCACGTGCAACGCACGTGAAAGCTAAAACTAGTATATATAAAAGTACGAATAAGGGAAAATTTATATATATATATATATATATATATATATAAAAGTACGAATAAGGAGAAATTTTATGTTTTCCGATTGTACCCTTTTTTTCAAATATATTTCTAAATTTTCATTATTAAATTATATTTTAATTATTCAATTATTGAAATAATAGGAATTTAGATTATCCTCATTAATTAGTATCCAACGTGGCCAATAGGAATGCTCCACATCATCTTTAACATCTGAATTTTCGTCTAAAACATTCTCCAAGTCGGTTTAGAAGAAGATTAATTTTATCCAGAAATTTCAAGGGCAAAATTGTCCAGTCGAACGATAGAATTAGGTCTCGAGGTAAACATAAATATTGTAGATCCTGGAATCCTCTTTCCAACTGTATCTCATTTGCATTTTTCTGAGCTATTAATCAAAAGTTACGAGTTTTTTTCCAAAACTGCTCTTGTGAAGTCCTTTTTTAAATATGATTTAACAATGCTAAATCAGGGCTGAATAATTATTGCGTTATAATTACTGATTGGACTTGAACACCTTCTTTGGGCTTCCATATTAACGAATTGGGGCTAAGAATATCAGATTTAGCCTTCAAGACATCTGGTTTTGCAAAAAAAAAAAAAAAGACATCTGGTTTGGCAAATTAGGTTTCATTGATTCAAATGGGCCTAATGAGCTTACTAGGCCGAAATGAGACAAAATCAATAGTTTCTCCAAATCTATACTATATATAAAAGTACGAATAATGGGCAACTTTATGATTTCCGATTGTACCCCTTTTTTACAAAAATATTTCTAAATTGCCATTACTTTTTTTAAAAAAAAATTCCCATTACTTAAAATTAGACTTTTATGTTATATATATATATATATTATATTATTATTGGCCAACCCAATTTTTACTATATATATTATTATTTATTTATGATTTAATTTTAAGTTTAAATCTTATTCAAACTTTTTTATATATATTTCTAACTACTTATCCACATTTATAATGATGATAATAAATATATAGTAAAAAAAAAAAAACGATGATGATAAATATGATTGTTGCATTTGTAATTTTGTTATCACTTTTTTAAAATGTATATCTATAAGGTACAATGGCCATTAAAAGAGTTTTTTTTTTTGCCAGAGCCATGAAAAGAGTTTGAATTTTTCTTTTTCCATTTTAAAATTTCTTTTATTTTCCAGTTATAAAAAAAACTACTATGAATGCTGAGTGTTGAGTCGTAGAATGCTCGATTTGGTAATGTGCCCCTCTGTCAAAATGTATGGTGCTCTGTGAGATGAATGAGGGATATGCCATTAATGCCAAAAAGGGGAGTGCTCAATTTTTGAGGATTGAGTAGGAGAGTGCGCTTTAGGAATGATGGTGGATAGGAGAACTCGAGCTGATAATGTACTCCGTGGAGGAATATCGAACAGAAGAGTTCAAATAAACGATATGCTCCATAGAAGGTTGGTGAACATGAGAGCACTCAAATTGATAATATGCTATATGGAGGAATGCTGAATGGAGGAACTCAGTGTGATAACGTACTTTATATACTACCGATTAGAGGAGCTCAATTCGAATATGTATATGTATATACTATCAAAGGGAGGAGTTCAATATGAATTATATATATTTCTATGACTGAACGGACGAGCTCGATCTGCAAATGGAAGAGCTTAATATGAATGATTTACATAGTACTAAATAGGAGAGCTCAACCTGATAATGATATATAATTTTATTAATTTTATAGAGAGATTATCGAAATTTCATACTATAATATCAAAAAATTATAGGGAGATTAACAAAATCTCATAGGGAGGTTATCAAAAATCATAAGAAGGTTACAAATATTCATAAGGAAGGTTTATTAAAATTTCATATTTAGGTTATCAAAGTTTCATATGGAGTTTATCATGATTTCATAGGTAATTATCAAAATTTCATAGCGTGGTTATCAAAATTTAATAGGGTAATTATCAAAATTTCATAAAAATATTCAATCGAAACATGTTGGGCCACATGCAACGTTCGTGAGAGTTAAAACTAATATATATATATATATATATATATATATATATATATTATAAAATTTATGGAAAAAAAGTAGAAAATTATAACAAGACTTTGAGGCGTCAACATTGTTTTCAAAACCGGACCGGCCGGTCGGACCGGTTTAACCGGGAATCGCTGGCATGTCCGGTCCTTAAAGGGGTGGGAACCGCGGTTAGTCAACATGGTCAACAACCGGGTAAAAACCGGTTGGACCAGCGGTTGAACCGGGTTTTGACCGGATAAAACCGGTTTGATAGTTAAGAAAATTTGGAAAATTTTTTGAAGGTGGTGAGTTTTGAACCCACAACCTTGTGGGTAACAAAAAACACACTTAAGCCACTGCACCAAATGCTTTTATGTGATATGTATATAGCTTATATATTTAAAAGGTAAAATACCAACAATTTCCGTAAAATGTACTTATCAAACCGGACCGGCGGTTGAACCGGTCGAACCAGTCAAACCGTCGACCGGAACCATCACCGGTTCTAGTGCCGGCCCGGTTTTAAAAACCATGGGTGTCAAGCTTTTTCAAATACAATATTTCCTAACTATTTTAGACAAATCGTAACTGGGATACAATAAAGCCACTACATCGCTCGGACAAAAGCAGAATCGTTAATTGTATCTAAATGTTTATGTGAAAGACTCTTATATACTTGATTAACACACATGTCTGCTCATATAAACGTAATTTATGATCGATAAATATGTCTCTCCATATAAACATAACTATATGAATAATTATATATACTGTAAACAAATAAATCTTTTTATAATTATCCACTTATGAACCAATGCCTTTCAATAATCATCAACATTCAAAAATATCCAACAATATATAATAAAAAGCATGAATCATTTAAAGTATAGTATATGTCATTCCACATCCAGGGAAACAAGGGAATTCTTTTTTTCTTTTATTACTTTTTTTTGTGTTTACTTTATTAGTTTTTCTTCTTCTAATTAGTCTATTGAATCATGTCTTTATTCTTTTATATATTATAGTATTAATCATTGGGATTTTATTTGATTTTCTTATACTAATTATATAGTACATTTTATTTTACATTTTTTAAAAAGGGAATTCCTTTTTTTTCTTTTATTACATTTTTGTGTTTACTTTGTTAGTTTTTCTTTTTCTAATTAGTCTAGTGAAATCAATGTCTTTATTTTTTATATTATAGTTTATTAATATTTGGGATTTTTTTTTATTTTCTTACACTAATCACGTATATAGTACATTTTTTTGGCAACAATCACATATATAGTACATTTTATTTTACATTTTTTACTAACCAAGTGATTTAAGATATTAATTTTAAATACGTACACAGAATTATAAAATTAATAATGCAACTTGTTGTATTTAATCATCACTAACTTAATAATATTATAATATTCGGCCAAAAAAATACTATAATAATAATATAATCACATGTAACCGACAGTTGCTTAATTACACACTTTGGACGCACAATTTTTTTTAATATAAAAACCTATATATATTATAAAGGAAATTCTTATATATACATGTATTACACGATGCAAAAGAATGACAAACGTACAGAGATAATCCGCACCAAACATAATTAGCCCCTACATCACATTTAAGTTGGGCTAGATTATGAGTCAAAGTATTCACTAACCTACTAATATGCTTAAAAGAACAAAATACAAAAAAAGACACAATGTGCTTAATCTGAAAAATTAAAGAGCCACCTTCCCATAGCGAAGGAGACTGCCTATTAAACTCTAGAATTGCCAATAAACTATCACTCTCGACCTCACAACTAACATGATTAAATGAGAGAGCAAGCAATAATCCAAATCGAATTGCATGAACTTCAGCAAACAAATTATCTGGCACATTAGCAATTCTCGTTATATCGGATACCAAAACATGACCAGTCACATCATGAATGACAGCTCCTAATACTGCTTCCTGTCATTCATAACTAAATGCTGCATCAATGTTGATCTTTACTCGTCCTGACGATGGAGGTCTCCATGGTTGCCGCACCATACTACGTGTCTAATGAACTTGTCGAAATGAAGCTCCGTACTCACTCGTTAAATGATTTGCAGCAGTACATATAGCGGAAGGCAAATGACACACATGCTCATGTAGTGTCTTATTACGATTGGTTGATTGAGTCAAAAACAACCCTATTTTTATGCCTATTTTACTATGTTTTTAGACCCATTTATGCTTAATTATATGCTATTTTATTAATATTTGTGTTTTTAGTCTTTAAGTGATGTGAAAATGAGAAATTATTATTTTTCATTATTTTTGTAGCTATTTTGATGACTTTTTACACAGATTTGAGCAAAGCAATTTTGAGCATAGATTTGGGAGATTCGAAGTTCGTGTTTGAAGACCATTTGAAGATAAATTGGAGACTTGAAGACCATTGAAGATTTATTTCAAGAGGAAGAATTGAAGAATTGAAGTTTTAATTGAAGACAAGTCATGAAGAAGCCCTCAAGCTTTGGTATTTATGGATAATTTATATGGGAAAATACTCAACCCATATAAAATATTAATTGGAATTAAAATCCCAATTAATGACTCCTAAATCCAAGGAAATACCAAAATCCCGTAGATTCCCGATTCTAGTCCTAACAGGATTAGGATTCAGGAGCAGTTTTGGTAGAAAATTCATAACTTTCTGCTCAGACCTTCGTTTGAAGCCCATGAGTACTCGTTGGAAAGCTAACTCCGAGATCTACAACTTTCCTTTGAAGTCCAAGACCCAGTTCTTCCGTTTTCAAGTTTGAAAATGCCGTTGAAGTTACTGCACGAATTCAGCAAAATTTCAGGATCCTATTTTAACTTGGATTCTACTCTAGGATGACTTTTAATCCAACTTGGACTCCAAGTTAGACCCTAAAACCGGCCTAGACTCCTTTCCAAGTTAGGATTGGAACTCTTAGGGTTAGTTCCACTATAAATAGACACCTCCTGTATCACAAATCACACACCAAAAAATATTTACACATAGATAATTTCTTTTCTTCTAGTTTTTCTTCTAGTGCCGTCCCCCCTCTCTAGCAATAGGGTGGTGCGGCATACTTAGCTATTTTGTAAGGAGATTTCGCCCCTCCAAGGTCCTGTAAGTACTCTTATGCCTCTCATGGATTTTCCCGAATCCATGAGTAGCTAAATTCTTAATACTTCTGATCCTTTGGTGAATTCAATCAATTAAATATTGTGAGATTTCTGTTCTTATAATTTGGTATTTTATTCTTGATAGATAGCATGTTAAACTCTGTTATAATTCTACAATCTTGATCTTTATTGATTTATGTGGCCAGTAAAGAGGTAATTTGAGAGATTGTTGGCTAGATCCAAACAATAAGCCTTGCGCATGAGTTTGATCGTATGTAGCAAATTAGCTGCGCTTGACGGCGGGTTAATTGGGTTTGCATGTCAGTGATCAGATTTATCTGGTTGTTGTATGGTTTTATTTATTAAGCATGTGTGAAAGAATTAATAAAACTTAATGCTTTGAATCCTAGCAAATCTTTAAGGCTTTGCGGCTAATTGATGAGTTAGGAGGAAAAAGGGGTAATTTAAGCTCTTGCGAGAAATCTTACCTAAATAGCATGTTAGGGTTTTCCCTAGGCCATTTATCATCATGAATCTAATACTGAATTTATCTTTTAAATCAAGGACCCATAATTAATTTGATTGTTTTCTACCATTGGTGAAGAAGTATATCCTTAATTATTGTTTTCTTTCTTATCTGCTATAGACTTAGATTTAATTTACTTTGCTCTGTTTTCTAGTTTAATTGTTTTCTGTTTAATTGTTTTCTGTCAA
>AWUE01012080.1:0-35632 GCA_001974825.2 Corchorus olitorius
CTTTAAGGAGGGTAGAATTGTAATACCATATAAATACTCTTGGTACTATAAATTATATTTTGAAGTGAGAAGAAATTAACTTTGGGAATGCAAGTGAAATAAATGGAAAGCTTTGGGACTACATTGAAAGGGAACTAAAGATTAATAGGGGCTAGAGGGAAATTTTGCCAACTCAAAATAATTGGTAATCATATAAATTCTTCTCTTCTTCTTCCCGTAACATTTTTTTTCCCATTTCTTCTCTCCACCCAAAATGCATTTTCACCCTCAATGATTCAAGAATTCTACATGGAAATTAACATGCAAGTTAGGAGATCAAAAGCTCTTTTCAAATTATTCAATTACATGGCTTTGGGTTATGGTTTTATGGTTGGTTGAAGGGTAATCAAAGTTCAAGGTGAGAAAAGTTTTCCTTTGATTTCATTGTGTTTAAATTGTTTCTAAAGATTAGATTGTAATTGCATTTGTGATTTTCGGAGGTTTGAAATGCAAATGCCATGGTTGAGGTTTGAAATTAAGTTTGAAGAGGAAGTGAAGAAGAGAACCAAGAGTTATAGCTTCATTTTGGTAAGAATCTCTTTCTTTTAGTGTTATTTGATGATTGGAAGCATGATTAATGTGTGGGTTCAAGATTGGAGTATTTTGGAATAAATTTGGGATGAGAATTGATGAAAAAGAGATCAAATTTTTGAAATTTTTGGGGCTGCCGGAATCTGGAAATTCCAGATTCCGGTGCCGGAGGAAGGAGGGAGGAGAAAGAAAGAAAGAAAGAAAAAAAAAAGGAGAAAAAGGGGACTGCTGGGCCGGCCTGGCGCGGCCCAGCGCACGGGCCTGTGCGTGGCCCAGGCGCGCGGGCCAGGCCAGGCTTGGGCCTCACCAGGCCCAAGCCAGGAAAAGAAAAAAAAAGGAAAAGGAAAAGGAAGAGGAAAAAGAAAAAGAAAAAGAAAATAAAATAAGTAAGGAAATTAAGGAGAAATAAGGAAATAAAAAAAAAGAAATTTTTAAAATATATAAATATAATTGGGTCCAATATATTGAGAAGTGAGTTTACCATTTTACCCTTGGACAAGTAAAATTATTATATCGTCCTTAAGGTATTAAATTACAAAATTACCCTTTAAAGAGGAATTTCAATAATTCGACTAAATGGTTATATTAATAAATTCGAATAATTCTCGTACTACTCCGTAATGTTTGTAGGAACATAAATTCCCATATTACCCTTGAGTGGGGTAAATTACCATATTACCCTTAATTAGTGAAAGTGTACTAATCTATTCCGTTGAACTACGATTTTGAGTCCGATTGGCTAGGGTCAACAACTATGACACGTAAGGAATATCATCGTACCTTGAGAGAGTTAAATTACCGAAATACCCTTGATAGGTGAATTTACTATTTTGCCCCTAAGAGCATGATACAAATGATTAAACTTTAAGATGGTATATTCAGGATTGGAAAGCTACCGTAGAGACCCTTTTTGGGTAAAATTACTGTGCTACCCTTGACCTATCAATATTACCATTATGCCCCTTAGTCGTCAAATTTACCAAAGTACCCCTAAGGGTAGAAATGAGAGAATTCACTATGTGACTCACATTAATAAATACGCATGTACGTTGTGGAACCTACGATAAGTCCAAATGACCATTTTACCCTCAAATGTGTAAAATTACAACTTTGCCCTTAGAAAAGGGATTCAAAGAATTTGACCCCTTCGGTCATGTAAGGATTTATGAATATGTACGTTGTATCTTTATAGGCATAAAATTACCGTTTTACCCATAGAAGGTTAAATTTACAGTTTTACCCTTTTAACCTTGCACTTTGAATTAAAGTGTGTAGATTTCGAATATGAGTATCCTAATTGACGATTATGCCCCTGATTGGTAAAGTTACGATTTTACCCCTATAAAAAAATTACAATTTTGCCCCTAGAGGGTAGATATGATCAAATAAGCTTTAGAAAGTGTATTTGGAGTCTGAAACTCGTATTAGAATCCTGTGGGACATAATTAGACATGTTAAATTCCTCGATATTAGACCGTGGGTCTGGGTTATGTGTGTCTTCTGATTTTATTCTATCTTATTTGACTGATTTGGTTTATATTATCCTGATTTTGATTGATTATCTTGGTTTTACTTTGATCTATGGTTTTGGTTTTAATGGTTTTCTTGTGTTGATGCACTTCTCAATCAGACGGCCGAGGCGCTGATCGAGACACCAGTTAAGCTCACCGTGGACTGACTTTGGGGGTGTGCGAGTCCCCTGAACTGTGAGTGGGCTGTCTTCAACGGAGAACCCGTTGAGGAAAATGTTTTATTACTGTTTTTGTTTAAATGCTTTATAAAATGTTTTAATAAATTATTTTGGGTGCATTAGCGATCATTGAAAATGGTTTTGAATGGTTTGTAAGCACACGAGGACTCGTGGACTGGACGCAGTCCAGGGAGTACGTGTGGCTGTTTTGGTGGTTTACTAGCTAGTAGTTAGACCTGATTGGCGAACCATGAATTGAGTTTGGATCCAAATGGTTCGTCGCTCCAGGCCCGACACGCCATATTTATTTACCGGTTCGGCGTGTGCATGGGAGAGCTAAATTGGGTGTGCTGCGGCCACCACGCAGTACCGGACCCAAGCTAACGTCAGGGGAACGGGCTTGTTTGGAAAAATAAGATAAATTGCATTTTTTTACTGATTATTGAATGATGATGAAAATGCCCCTGACGGTTCCAGAGGTTGACTCGGGCCAAGGTCACTCTGGATAGGTTTTATTGGCAGCCCATTTGTTTCATGAAATGATAAATGATTTTATGTACTTGTTTTTGATTGACGATCTGGATTTTATAATTGTTGTTTTTTTTGAACTGTTTTGGTTGTGAGGGCACCCCACCCTCTCGGATCCTCTTTTGAGGGTGGTTCACTCACTGAGTACATTCGTGTACTCACCCCTCAATTCTTGTTGTGCTTTCAGGGTAGTTAGGACCCAGCTCATTCGTGGACGGTCGAGTCGGTGGCGTAGGCTGTTTTCACTGCTCTTAGAGGTATTTCTCACTACATGACGGGTCCCACTGGCATTGCCTCTGTTAATGTCACCTTCGTGCCTTGTTTCTTGTTACAAACTCATTATTTGAATTTGACTTGGTTTTCGCTTATTAAAATATTTTTATTATTACGGTTTTCGACGCTACCGCTTTCACTCTGGTTTGAAAACTTTTGGTTTTTTAAAACCTTTAATCAATTTGTGTTTTCGTTGTTTTTTTTTATTCTGGTATTGACGCTTCGTGGAGTCTTGGTGCGCGTGACCGGCCGGCACGTGTTCCGAGGTAACACGGCGGTTGTTCGTGCTCGACTTCCGGGTCGGGGCGTGACAATATCAGTCTTGTGCAGTAGGTCTCGGATGTATTTTCGTTGAGAAAGAAAAATACCTTTCTTAGTAAAAGTGGTTTCAATTCCAAGAAAGTAATGCAATGGAACAAGATCTTTCAACGAAAATTTTGCAGAGAGAGCAATAACAAACTGCCGCAAAACTGATTCATCGCTACCTGTTAGGTCGATATCATCTACATAAACCAAAAAATAGAGTTGCACCCCACCTTGTTTATATGGGAACAAAGAAGAATCAGACTGAGACTGCCGAAAACCATAGCTGATCAAGAAGGAGCACAATTCTTGGTACCAAGCTCGAGGTGCTTGTTTAAGGCCGTAAATAGCCTTTTTTAACTTGCAGATATGATGAGGATGGGTAGAGTTATCAAAACCAGGTGGTTGCCACATGTAAACATCCTCAGTCAAATGGCCATGGAGAAAAGCATTATTGACATCAAGTTGAAATAGTTTCCAAGAATTATGTACAGCCAAAGAAAGAACTAACCGAATGGTAGTAGATTTGACAATTGGGCTAAAGGTTTCAGAGAAATCAACTCCAGGTCTTTGATTAAAGCCTTTTGCCACTAACCTGGCTTTGTGCCGAGAAATACTGCCATCGGGATTGCGCTTGAGTTTGAAAACCCATTTGTAGCCAATCACATTCTGCGAAGATGTGGGCGGCACAAATTCCTATGTGCCATTACGTAGTAGGGCATTTAGCTCTTCAGACATAGCTTTCCGCCAAGATTCCTCCTTGAGAGCCTAAGATACTGAAGTTGGCTCTAAGGGAACAGAGACTGGATGCTTGGTGGTGAGCTGAATTGATTTTGGTTTAAAGATGTTGTCTTTGGACCCAGTCTGCATAGGATGAGCATTGACAACCTGCTTATGAACAATAACTTATCCTTTCGCAGTTCCTGCAATGGAAGATGTAAGCACGATATTCTCTGCGGAACCAACCATAGAAGAATTACCACAGTCTGCGGTGGTAGCTGATTGAGCACTATGAGGTGCGACGGAGCCACATCAGTGGATGCCGCAGGAAGATCTGGAGAATCAATTACCGCAGGAAAAATTGCAGATGAATTCACCGCAAGAAAAGCTTGAGATGAACTTACCGGTGGCTGTACAGAGACATTTGGCGCTGGCAATTGCGGTGCCTGCTGCATTGATGATGCTCTGATACCATATAAGAATTATGAATACACAAATGTTTAGAAGAGAAACTTAGATCTCTCATATTGTATTGAGACATATATATATACACATAAGAGTGTACTACAGATTACAAAGTACAATAGTACAACAGTACAAAACGTGTCCATAATTAGTGGAATTAATTATGACAGGACTAATTACAGCGAGACATTACAGCATGATAAGCTAATAAATGCGGAATCAATTACCGCAAATCTTGGGATTGAGTGTAACCTCTAATACCCCTCTCGTTTGTCTTAATCCTTATTAGGTTGGATTAATTACCTACTCCTTAATTACGTTCCAATAATTTTTGGTACATAAGAATAAGGTAAAACGGCGGTTGGGCTATATATTTTAAATAAGAGGATACTGAATTGTAACATCTAGCCATCTTAACTAGTGGGGGAATTTAGCTATAATCTAATCTTAACTATTTTGTTTATCTCCATAAAGTAGTATTAGCCCTCAGTCTTAAAATAATTAGATATGTGAATCATCTTTCTAATCAATAATTAGAATGAAGGATAGTGGAAGGAAGAGTAGAGATTAGGATATTGAAGAGGATCTTGAGGAAGATTGGTTTAATAATCTGTTAGAGAAAAATAAGAAATGTAGTAAAAAGTTAAATAAAAAGTTTAAGTTACAAAGAGCAAAGTCACAAAAATTAAAGTAACAAAAAGGGGAAGCAGTCAATGATTCTCTTTCAGATGGTGACTGCCGTAACAGAAATCGTATCTTGATGGAGGAAACCCAACCAACCTTGGAAGTTGGTAAAATATTGGACATCTCTTTTGATGATGATGATAACTTTATTTTAAATAAATTAATGGCTATAGAGGAAGAGGGTTAGTGGTGACTGTTTCGATGCAATTTATTTGGTGAATTAATACTTGGAATTAGTTTAGTGATTTATAAATAGCTTGTGGTGTTAGTTGGTACCAACTTACAATGGTTTTTTGTACGTCATTTATTATTCTGGTGCATCATTTTTGTTGTCCTTTTGCGGATAGCATTGTTTCATGGTTGCTCATTTACATAGTGATTCTCAATTACTCGTGTTGTTATTAATAAAATTTGCCTTAAAAAAATTCTTTCTAATCAATAATCAAAAACAAACAAACATTGATCATAAAAAATATATATTATTATTGTAAATACTAATAATTTCCTTAACCTTGCTCCACTACCTAACACATTTCAAAATAAAAAATAAAATCGTTTACATTGAATTCCGTAAAGTAATATGAAAATTTTCTTCTGGCGGCCTCTTCCACGAGTAGTAGGCTGCTCGAATCCATCCTACATGTACCAAGTATATCTTATTTTCCACAGCCCAAACATTCTCTTGCCTTCCTTTCTTCCATATTGAAACCAAATGAGTCACACAAGAATTTAGCTCATCGCAACACGTTGCTCCCAATTCCATAGCCATATCCCACAATTCTGAATTTTTTACCCTTTTCATGCACAATATACATCCTCTAAGCACATTAGAACGAAGCTCGGCTGCCAACATTCTAACATCATTGTGGATTTTTTCGTTAAAAAAGGCTGAATGAATTTTGTAGAGAACATTATCGAAAATCTCTTTTAAAATTAGGGTGTTATTCATCTCTGTTTCCTCTGTTTCTTTCCCTGTAAAAACAAACTCTTTCGTCAAAATCAAGTTTTTCTCATGTTTTGGCCATACCCCAAAATTATCATCAAGGATGAGATTTTTCGATTTTTGGGCCAAAAGTAAATCAAGAGTCTTGACTTTGGAAGCAGCAAGTGGATTATCGTCGCGAGAGATGATTCGGTGACCAAAGTAGATGCCTTGAGGATCAAGGATTTGGGCTATTTTCTTTGCATATGGTCGAGAGCCTAGGGTGTAAAGGTACATCTCAAACATGGTGTTGGCTTTTTCTAGGAACTCTAAAACATGGGGTCTCAACTTCACCAAACACGCACCGTTATCAATCTCCTTCGTATCCTTGTCATCACATGACAGACCAAGTTTTGAAGCCTTTTCGAGTCGAAGCGTATGAATTAAGGTGTGATCGATGTTCAAAACAAGGTGAAGTTTCTTTTGTGACAATTGTTTCTTAGACTCCAAGCAACGTAGGCGATTGATTTCGCTATGACTAAGCCTCAACCCTAAGCGTAGATAACTCAACTCAAGGCCATAAGTATGTTCGTTTTCAATCTTTTGACGGCAATTGTAGCAAACTCCATCGACAACAACAGAAGGATGTTGACATGTTGATGATTTAGAAGGTATTGATGATGTTTCCAAATCTTTGGTTTCATTGGGATATTGTTGAAGTTGATGCAAGAGTTCTTGAACGCCTCTTTCTTCTTTGATGCTCAAAACAGACGCGAAATTGGTAGCAAGATCGTCGCTCGTGGGAACAATTGCCACCATTATGATTTCAATTGGTGATAACTAACGGTGAAGGGAAATAATGGCGGTAACCTAAGCAAGGGTTTAGCTTCTGATCCAGGCGTTGGCTTTGATTATATATATAGCTAATTAATAATTATGGTTGAGCTAGTCCGTTTTGGGTTAGGTTTCTAAGCTTTAGTCCGTGGGTCAATAGGAGTTGGTAATATTCATGGAAATTATAGTCTTTGGGTTGAATGACAAATACTCAAAAATAAAATTACCTGCTATAAATATATAGTTTAATCTATAATCATAAACTAAAAAATAATGAATTAGGTTTTATATGAAAATTGATAATTAATTAAGTTAAATAATTATATTCATGTTTCAAATTATTTAAGTCTTAGGCCAATTGGGTTTTAAATTGGCATATCCAGGTTGTTTATTTTTTTAATGTTTAATAATCGGGTTGTACGGATTATAATTTGCAGAGGTTAGACATATTTTTTCAGATTTGATTTTGACAGCTCATTTTCTCAAGAAAATCGTGTATTGGTCCAGGCAAATCCATTATATTAAAATAAGAGATAAATAAATCGAAATGCATTTCATGATCTTATTGACCTGACCAGGAATTTTTTTTATGATATGGTTCCTAATTGAATAAAATTCTAATATATTAGATTAGGTGTGAATTGATCTAAGTACAATTATTGGACAGTTTCGTTTTTTATTCTTTTTTTATTTTTATTCGAAAGTTTATTTTGTTTTTTGCGACTATATTTCGAAAGAATTATACGATAAATATAAATAATAAATAAATATAAATAATAAATAAAAGGCCACTCCATTTCGGCAAAAGACCCACGCCCAAGTTCCATAGCTTTGGGTTCGCTATCCCGATCATGATTTTCCTACCCCCAGAGGGAAAGGGCCTTCCAAAACTCAAAAAGACCCCTGAACTTACACAAAACGACCAAATAAGCCCCTGAACTCTAATTGCAGCCAAATAAGCCCCTGAACTCTTTAAAAATGCCAAATAACCCCTTTTATGATGGCTAAATACTGAAATAAAGACTAAACATTTCAAGATTTTCTCAAATAAGGATCAAAATACACATTTTCAACAAATTCGAATAAATACTTGATATTTTTTTACAAATTGGATACAATATAAGTTAATACTAGTGTGTGAGATATATATAAACTAAAAAGCACTCGATAATTTTACATCATATTATGTTTAATGAATTTATTTTGTTTAATAGGGTTTGATTTTTAATTAACATGATAATATCATTTTTTTTTATCAAATTTAACGTGTACACATGAGAAGCATTGGTTTTCATTTAATAATCCCCTAATTTGTAAAAATTTGCTAAGCATGTGTTTTAAATTGTTTGAATTGTGTATTTTGATCCTTATTTGAGAAAATCTTGAAACGTTTAGTCCTTATTTCAGCATTTAGCCGTCTGAAAAGGACTTATTTGGCTTTTTAAAGAGTTTAGGGGCTTATTTAGCTGCAATTAGAGTTCAGGGGCTTATTTGGCCGTTTTGTATAAGTTCAGGGGTCTTTTTGAGCAATAAACATTTTCTCAAGTATGAAGACATGAAGGAAATTTACTGAATTCCGCAATCCAACCCTAAGGGCGTGCCAGTCAATTTGCTGAAATTGACAAAGAGGTTGTAAAAACTGGATCTGGTGTGCGGAGCAGCAGATTAAAAGATCAGAACGATTGTGAGGACTGGATCAAAGTCACACCGGAGCATCTAAATCATTGGATCCACACGAACTACTTCTCATAACTGGGCCTCTTCTCTTTTTTGGATCAGATCTGGGAGATCTGCTTTGATTGCAATTGAAATTGAAAAGAAAATAACAAACTGATTTGTTATTTCTGAATGAAAAACACGTGTACAGTGTTTGTATGTCCGGAGACAAGATTGAAACAAGAGAAAAACACTAAAAAAGTGTTTGTTTGTCCTGAGACAAGATCTAAACAAGGAAAATATGAAGAACGAGTGAAGAACTCGTGATGAACAGGGTAAAAATGGCGCAGAGCCAGAGAGAAAATAAGCACGGAGCTTGGTTTTTTGCGCGGAGCAAGTTTGTAGCTGCAGGAGCTAGTGTTTGATTTCTCGGGAGAAATGTCTGAGATGCGGAATCTTCCTGAAACCTGAGAATGGCCTCCCTTTATATAGGGGGCAGCATGGGCTTAAGCATTTAATGGGCTTGTCTTGCTGAGAAAGGCAAAATCCTCCTCCTATGCAGATGACAGCTTCCAGGAAGGTGTAGTGAAGCTTCCTTCTCCTTCTGATTGCTTCCAACTGCTGGGGAGAGGACAAAATATGGATTAGGGCGCCACTTCTACTTGGATGGGAGATGGAAATCTGTCTCTTGGGTGGTTGATGATATTCCTTCCTCTTCCTATCACAGTGTAACGAGCCTTTGTTGCTTCTTTTGTGCTGAATTTAACTAATTTTAACTAAGTAGTGGCCAATTGACATCATGATTTGGACCTTGATCATCAAAGTCACGAAATTACTCATACTTAGTCATATTTAGCTCTTCAAATCATGAAAATAATAAATAATTAAGAAAATGGCTTAAACCAGGGTGAGAAAGCCATATGTCCTTAATTGAAAAGAATGCAAAAGTTGCAAACGATCTCGGATTCAACCAAAATTTCACCAGTAGGCTTAGATTATCTCCATAAGATCATGGAAAAAATTCCAGGTTGATTCGAGTTCTCTATCATGGGGAATTTGGTTTCACTCCCCAAAATGTCCTTAACTGAAAACCGGACATAAGTTTTTACTCCGATGTCAGAATGAGGTGAGATTTTACCAAGATGATCTACATAGCTCAAGGATCATCATGGTATGCTCCTTGGTAGAAATCGCAGCCTCTAGCCTCTTCAATTGATCAATTTTACTATTTTGTCCTTAATTGAACAAAATACAAGTTGTAATTTCGCCTCCCGGGGAGGGGAACAAGGCTAGGCGATTTCTCCACTATGGTTGGTCGACAATATGGAGGAGGTGTGAGGTTGAAAATCTCATGCCTCTCTCACGTGTATAGATGTTTCTCTTGCTGACAAACTTTAGCTCTCTGCCTCCTTCCTGCAGGAAGAGAAAAATATCTTTCTGCAGGGCAGAGGGCGGCCTCTCCTCTGTATGGGAGACGACTTGGGCCTTGCTATGTATGCCCATGAGGTATTTTTCATCTCATGGGCAGATGAAAAGCAATTTTCCTTTTTTACTTGTTTGCCTCCCTAGCAGACAACAATATCAAAGGAAACTGCTTCCGATTGATTTTCTCTGTCACTCACCTAGACAGGGGCGGCACATGTGGTATTTTTAGTAATAATTATTCAAGAAAATAATTATTATTTAATTAATAATTAATTAATTTCAGCCTTTGCAATTAATTTACAAGACTTTCCTAATTCAATTTGAATTAGGGTGGTGCAGAAACCTAGTTTCTTTAGGAATTTTGATTAAATTATAACCACACATCTTGATTATAATTATGATAAGACCAATTTACCCTCAATTGTAAATTGAGGTATAAACAATTTCCATGTCAAACGGCCGACTCTAGACTTTGAGCTCTTGAAAAGTAAGGCTAAACCAACTTCCTTTGCTATTTGTCAAGCGTGAAACCAAGTTTATGTGGCTGTTTTTCTCCTTGTTTTGAGAACTAGAGCATTAGGATTTAGGACTCTCCCAAATGAGCCATATATAGCGTGGTGCTAAATTGACTATGACATTGGGCAGAGTCAAATCATTTAGGTCCAAAAAAGCTATTTTTCCAAGGCTAATGCTTATTTTACCCCCTAAACTTTGTTAAAATGAGACATTTTGTGTATGAACTTTTTATTGGCCCAATATGCCTCTTTAATTTGAAAAATCGGGTAAGAATCCCCCCATTATCGTAAACGTTATTAGTAAATGCCCTCACGTGACTAAACAAACGACAGTGTAGGAGGTAAAATACCTTAATTTAATTTTTAAGTTAAAGGAGAAAATTAACAAATTAAATGACCCATTGAACTTTTAATTGTCCATTTTTCTCTATTTAACTTGCAAAATCAGGTTATTTTACCCCCTAATGTAATGTCCATTTAGTCATGTGACTAACAGTTACGACGGAAAAGGAGATAATGTCTATATATGTCCATTGTCTTGATTTTTCAGATTAAAGGAGCTATTTTCACGAGAGTTTAATAAAAAAAATACACTTAAATTCAAAACATAGACCGGATTCAATGTAATATTTAGTATTTTTCCTTGCTATTCTCCTTAACATTAAAACCTGATAAGGATTTTGACTTTTCTCCTGTCGTTTTGATCATTTCCTTCAAACTTTCCTCACATTCTCCTTTCCTTAAAATTTCCCTCATACCAAACATATAGCCTTAATTAGGGAAGGTAGTAAGAACAAAATTGCTGGTTGCCTGGTTCACAAGTTCATGCCTCATAAGTCATACCGGAAAAAGCAAAAAAAGATGAGTCAATTATAAGAAAAAAAAAACACCTCGAAACACAACTTGCCTGGCACTTAGCAGCTTTGTGATATTGACTAGCATCAGTGAGCTTCTTTTTTATAATAAAAATCATAGTAATAAAATATAAAATAGATTGAGAGAATCAATTGTAAGACATGCTAACAAAATATAAGAAGAAATTATAGAGATGTTCCCTTTATTGTTTTCTGAAACGAAATAAAGACAGATAATAAATAAGCATAGTAATGAAGATAGGACCATAAGCCACAAGCCAACTGGTCAAACCCTTTGGCGCTATGGTTCCAGAGGCAACGCCGTAGCAAAAACATATCATAAGGTGGAGTGGTAACACAAGCCAAATGATACTCTTAGCAACAACAACTGAAAGCAGGGAAATTGTTATGATCCAAGATATTAAAAAAGCTATGCCATTTGGAAGATAGAAGAGAATAAAACCACGTCTTCTCATTACTGATTTCCCCACATCCTGCAAAACTCCACCCGGCGGACTCAGAACAGCCTGGTATGTCATTGTTAGAATCAGAGTAAATACAATAAGCAATGCATTGGTAGTTTCAGGTTTCATCTCTTTAAGATCGTCACCCAATTTTGTATGAAACCTTGAGACCTCAAAAATCCTTGATGGCTTTGAAACTTCATGATCAGCTTTTCGCAAAATGTTCACACTCTCGCTATCAATTTGATCAGTTTGTCGTTGTGACACAATATCCAACGCTGTCAAACCTCTCCCATTAATCATATTCCTATCAACTTCCTCGAATTTTGTTAATAGTTTGATCATCTGCTTGTATGAATGAAACCATTGCACAATTAATTCTGTTTTTAACTCATTGAAAGCAAAATGAACAGC
The DNA here is from genome assembly GCA_001974825.2 of Corchorus olitorius. NCBI lineage: Eukaryota > Viridiplantae > Streptophyta > Magnoliopsida > Malvales > Malvaceae > Corchorus > Corchorus olitorius. The sequence continues at coordinate 12,318 of AWUE01012080.1, forward strand.
TAAAGGATGAGTAATGCATGGTACCTGGGGTTGGTTATTTGCTGCTGCTATATGCAATACAGTATTTCCATTCTTGTCCTGTAAGTTTAGGATTCTTCTTCTCTGGTTGTCTTGAGGGATCTTCTGAACCCATTGCAATAAGGCTTTTAAGGCTTCTAATCTTCTGTTTTGTGCTGCAATATGGAGAGCAGTCTCTTTTCTAATAGTCAAGTCTAGGAGGATACAATTGGGGCAATCATTCAAAAATTGAGACAAAAGAGGAACATTTCCATCTCTGGATACAATATGCAGAGGAGTGTAACCCTCCCTTCCTTTGACTCGAACAAGATCTTTATCAATCGAGACGAGATCAACCACCATCTCTGTTTGTTGGTTTTGCAAGGCTAAGTGAATAGGGGTAAAGCCGGCCGGGTTCAGCTTCCTAGCAAATGATGGGTTTAAGTTGATTACCTCCATTGCAAAATCAGTGTGTCCTGCAGCTGCAGCTATGTGGAGTGGTGTATCAAAGAATTTCATTTCATCAATGCGTCGAAAAATATCTGCATCTTTTTTAATCGATTCGTACAAGGCATCTATATCTCCTAATTGAGCTGCTCTCCTCAACCTTTCATCCATGAACAAGAGTGAAAGCTAATAGCTAGGAAAACAATTGGAAAGGGTTTAGGGTCCTGGAAAATTAATGTCTGTCCAAAACAGATGTGGGATGTAATGAATATATTGGAGTTGCCCCCACTTTGGTCTCCCTGGATAAAGACATCTTTGGCACGCCAAAGTTGAACATTGAAACCCCCACCCTTCCTCTCCAATTTCCTAATACTTTTCCTAGTACCAAACAAGATTAAGTGTGTTAGAAGTCAAGTTGAATTGACTTAAAGAAACTGAAACTCCATGCTTCCCTTAGGCCCAATAATTGTGTAGGCAGGATATATACAAATAAGATTAACTGTCTTCATTTAGCATCATCAAACATGAGACAAAAGTACATAGATAAGCTCCACTCATGCATGCAATGGAAAGGCAAAGAAGATCAAATCTGAAACAAATAAAGGTTTTAAGCTTTCTAACTATAGATTTGATCAACAAAACATCTTTACAAAAGAATCTTCTGTTAGCTTTAACTCGGCAAGGTTATAAACATTTCTACTCCTCAGGAAATCTATTAACTCATCAAAAGAAAAGCAAGTTAATTAGAACTTACCAAACATTCTAGTTAATGAAGTTGGCGGTGGAGTAGACATGAAGTTGAGGCCAATATAAAATGTGATAGCTATAATGCAATTGTCACCATAGCATAAGTTGGAACTGCCAATGCCCAATACCTGAAAAAGGCATACATATGGACATCAATTACTCACAACAGAATCGCCAAAAGCTGTGTACTGATTTAAATCTTGGCACCAAAGATTCACTAACTTTTTATGTCCACGGCCACGGGGTGTAGACATTTTGAATATTGGAGAACAGATAAGGAGAACACTAGTCATTCTTATTTCTTTCAAATCAAGTTCTACTGAAACTTGTATAAGTAATATACTAACATATTTGAATTGCCAAAGTCATTTCAAGCACTGAGCTTCACTGGATCAAATTATCAATTCAAGCTAAGCTCATTTTATAGAAATGAAACATATATATACTATATGGTATCCATCATTACTTCTTAGCTTAGTGTCCTAGGAATTTCCATTCAATGGGAAGGAATGGGACTTCAGAAGGTTCAAGGTTCCCCAAAGGACTTTCCTATTCAAAAATGGGGTTAAAGAATTATAGGATTGGTGTGGAGTTCTTTTAATAGCCTATATTATCTTTGAATTTTTCAGAGAGTAGCAGCAAGGATAATTCAGAGCTAAATTAAGCATTTTTAACTTGCAAAGTGTGATTGCCTGCTTTCTAGACCTGCCTTATTCCTTCCTATTTTGCTAAAGTTCCACGAACAAACGGTCCTACAACATATTCTCAGTATCATTTAAACCACCAAAATCAACCCTCAAACACAAAAGTTCAGAAAAGCTAGTGTTGAAATAAGATCTTGCATCAAGGATATATATTATCAATATTTACTACGATTAAAGCGTGTCAGAAAAATTCTAAAATAGACCAGGTCTGTTTGCCCGGACTGTAGCTTCTGAAAAAAATGCTTTTCAAGTAAAGCTGACATAAAAGCGCTGTACAAAGAAGTTAAAGCTAACATCATTCAAAAGCACAGTATGATGTAGAAAGTTGTTTGGTAATAATATTATAAAAGTACTGTGTGAAAAAATTTGAAAAAAATATATGTATTACGGGATTAAAATCCTCTCCCCTCATTTTTTGTGCTCCACCATGCCCCATCTACCAAATTATGCCACGTGTCCCTAGTTTTATACCTTGTTTGTTTTCGAGTTTTAACAAATAGTAAAAATCCCAATTAAAACCAGATTTAGCCCCAAATTAACAACAAATAATTATATATAAGAGTTAGTCCTAAATTTTAATACATTCCCCATAGGATTTTAGAATGAAAATATAAAATTTAATTTAACTAGGCAAACAAGGAATAACATTAAAAACTGAAAAAGGACACTTGTCATTATTTGGTAGAAGGGGCACGGTGAGGCACAAAAAATGGGGGGAGAGGATTTTTATCCTGATTGTCAATATATATAATGTATTCTTAATTAAAATATTCAGTTTAAAAATAGTGTACGTATTATAATTTTATTACATGTTGACAATCATATATGTTAATAAATTAATATAAGTTATTTAATAATTGATTATAATCGTAAATACTTTAATACATGATTTATGAAATTATTATTTTATATATTATCACAAATTCATAGTATTACTTTTATGTATAAGATTCAAATAAATTAGTATCATATATACTTTATTAAAATAAAAATTATAAAATAATAAGTTTAAGATGGATACAATAAAATTAATTAGAATTAAAAATAATAAACTAAAACTTAATCTCATTAAAAATAAATTACAGTTTTTTTAAAAAAAAAATAAAGTATGTATTTGATGATAAAAATGAAATAAAAGTAAATAATGCTACCATGTAAAATAATAAAAAATAAATAAATAATTATTAGAAAAAAAAGAATGCAATTAACTACTTAAATAAGAGTAAAATGAAACAAGGAAAAAAAATACTACAAGTAAAAATTGCAAAAAAAGAAAGAAAAAAATGACAGGAAAAAAAATAAAAACAAAAAATTCATTAATAAAAAAAAATGAAGAAGGAGCTACCCGCATAAGCCAATTTCAGCTTTTCTTAGAAAAGCTACAAATTGGAACTTTGGTGGGAAGCTAATTTGAGCTTCCCTGATAAGCTGAAAATTAAAAAAAACTAAGTAATTAAACACCCAACTTGGGCTTCTAAAGTAGAGAAACAGTTTTAAAAACTGGATCAAACAGGCACCAATATTCAGTTAGCACAGGAAATATTACTGACCTGCCAGAATAATAAAAGATCCCCACTGAAAGTAACCAAGTTTCAGGAACATATGCCCATACAAAGAAAATAGCTGCTCAAAATAATTTACATACGTTAGTGAGATATTTTTAGATCTTTCAATAATCCCATTCCCTCACCTCACAGTAGATTCTTCAGTAAGGATCTGGTTTTAAACAAAGTTTATCTAAGAAGATAAACCAAATAAAGTGCAAGGGACATGGTTGTCCAAACCCGGTTATTCGGGCTTATAATTTTGTCAAAGCCCGTTTCATATTTTTAAAACCATGACCAAGCCTGCTTATGGCCCACCAGTTTTATTTTTAAATAAAGTAAAATAAAAATATTTAAAAATAAAATTAAAAATTTTAATAAAAAATTAAATCTAAATGAGTTTTGACATAAAAAAAACTAAATTGTATAAACACGTTACAAATTTAAATCAATGTATATAAATAAATTGTTCATTTTTTTTGGTGAAATAAATTGTTCATTTTTATTATAAAATATATAACATATAAATTAACAAGCCGGGCTCGAGCTTAAAGAGTCAAAACCAAGCCCAGCCCATATTTTATACGGGCTTGGTTTTCTTACACAATCCTGAAAAACGAGCCCAGTATTTTTGTCCAAACCCTCACATTATTAGAGCCCGTTTGGATCCCCAGAGAATAAAAAGGCTGAAAGTCTTTCTATGGATAGTTTTTTCCTATAAAGTTTTCTCCTAGGAAAGTACTTTAAAATGTTTGTTTAACCCTCTAAAATTTAAATTAAAACCCTAAAAATGTGTTTGGTCTCAAAACCTCTTTCATAAAAAAAAATAAAAAAAAAACCCAAACAAACAAACCTGAGAAAAGGTGTGGAAATATTTTCTCATTTTAAGAGCAAGTATTTGGACAAAGAAAGAAGCCCGTTTACAAAACGGACCGGACCCTTGGTGTTTTTTAAAAAGCCCGACCCGGCCCGGCCCAAATCACTATATAAAAATATATATATATATATATATTATGCAATACATATATATACTATATATTATTTTTAGTTACCAGGGAAATTACTAAAAGGCCAAATTGAGAATTAATGTGGTGCCACCTTTTGGTTTTTTTTTTTCTTTTCTCACTTTTCGGATGACTAAAAAGCCCCTCTATGAGTTTCCTCCTTCCTTTTCCTGCTACCTTTTTTTGTAATTACTCATTTCCCTTCCTTAATTGCTTTTAATTAATGGTTCTCCCCTTGTTTTCTTTTTTCCTCTCACCAACTCAGTTGCTGCTTCCTTTCAACTCCTCAGTGCTGATCAATCTTCAAGTTTGCCAAAAATCAAACATTTCATTATATACCAATTATAAAGAAAAGCAATTAAACTAAAACTAATGTAAACTAAATTAAATCTAAATTATGGCAATTAGTAAAGAAAACAATAATCAGAAAACATATTTATTCTCCAAAGGTTTGCCAAAAACCACTCTAGAACAAAGAATGTTCGTGGACCTTATATAATTGATTATATTAATATCCTTATTCAATCAGTTAATCAAGCACCACTCTAAACCAAAGAATGCCCGTTGCGCTAGCGCGGGCTAATATGACTTGTCTATATTATTTCTAAATAATATATGGGTAATTATTTGATACACCGGCGCTGTAAAATTTGGACTCCACAAGCGGGTTGTGGAGTTGACACATATCCATTTTTTTTTAATAATTAAGTTTTAAACATTTCAATTTAGTCCCTAGGGAACACATGTCACCCTTCAAAACCCGCATGTATAGTCTGCTAAACTTCACTGACGGTGTATTGTATAATTTGTCATATATATAATATAACATCACAATTTATACTATACTATATAAAAATATTTATAAAAAAATATGGCTAGAAAAAATTTACTATGTTGATTTTTAAAGAAAAAGTTTAATATGTAATTAAATTTATTATTATTATTTAAGAAAAAAATAAAAGAAAAATAAAACGGGCGAGCCTGTGCGGGTCTTGGATATGAGTATATAAATATGAACGAGTTTTAGTCAAATGACCAAGCCCGAATAGTTGGGTTAGGTCGAACCTGGACTTACATCATTTCTATTATTATATAGTCAAAGCCCAACCCGGCCCATGAGCAGGTCTAGTTAGGAGGGCTTTTATTTAATTTTTCAATTTTCATATTATATATTGTTACACTCCTGATCAACCTGACAAAAATTTAGAATCATTTAATTAATCCTCATGTTGGCCACGCCATTTTTTTTTTTAAATCTCTGAAACAACTCGATGATGAGTTCATCAATCATTTTTTAAAATCCTAATAACAAGGCTATACTAAAATAGGATCCAAATTTCGATTTATTTTAATAATAGTTACTTTGTCCCCTGTACTTTGCAAATTTAAGACAGATTACCCTCTTAACTTTAAATTGTGCCACTTTATCTTATGAATTTGCAAAATCAGACTAATTTACCCCTAATTTGGTGGTTGACTAACGGATTCCGTTAAGTCCCACAAAACTTGCTGACATGGCAAACTTTTTATGACGTGGTATTCGGTAAAAGTACCCGGGAGGTTCCTATACTATACGAAATATTGATTTTGGTCCTTGTACTTTTTTTTCTACAAATTCGTCCCTTTACTATCAGAACCTCTCACCCGAGGTCCCTCGCGTTAGCGAGCCGTGACGGAACCGTCAAATATGCTGACGTGGCACTAACGCCGTCTTTTTTGCTGACGTGGCAGCCGGTCCAAGAATTAAAAATAATTTCCGATTTTTTATTTTATTTAAATAAGTAAATAATAATAAAAATTAGAAGAAATATTAAAATAAAAAATAAAAAATCAGAAATTTATTTTGAAAAATATATAAATTTTTTTTTTAAAAAAATTGAAGCCATATTTTGTCTACAAACACCAAATCAACTTTCTCTCTCCTCAATAGAAGATCAAACCTCTTCTTTTTTTCATGAATCAAACAAGAACACTTTAAATGTTCTTCACTTGAAAAAAACACAAATTTTCTTGAAAAATCAATCACCACTAGCAGGTTGATTTTTTTTTCCATCAGCTCATTCCTATATTCTTCCTTCTACTTTAATTTAAAAAAAAAAAACAAAACAAAAAAGAAGCAATTATTTTGATTTCGGCATGTCATTGCCCAAATCAAAAGCTCTCATTTTCTTTCCCTTTTCTCCATCCATGGAGACACGTAACTGTATTAAAACCCAACTCACCGCAAGATTTTTCCTCATCCTGAGGCTTCTCTTCTTTTTTTAAGACAAAAGGCTGTATTCTGAATTCTGATCCTATTCTCCTCTAAATGCCAATTGTAAAACCCACTTTTTCTTTTTTTCTTTTTTTTCCCTTTCCAGTTAGAAACTCTCGATTAAAAACTCTTTTGAGGAAAGAAAAGTAATATCTAAAAACAAAGTTTTAGTCGTCAAGAAGGTTGTTAAGAGCTGAAAAATACAGAGAGCTTGTTCAAGTCCAAGCTGTCCATGTTTGGAGATATCACCGCAGCACCTACACCGACTGCAATGACAACAAAGGCCAAAGCTTTCAAGCACCCATGGCCTCGTGATAGCTTTCCAGATATATTCTTGCAGTATTTGTCTGCGTCCTGATATAGTGCCCGTTTAGCATTATCTGCTTCACTGGCAATTGCTTTCTCATTATTGAAATGGCCAAAAAGAAATTTATGATCAGGTTCTATCCCAAGTGACTTGAAAACATTTGCATTCCGTATGACCAGGCAAATCCACTAATAATTTTGTTCAAAATTTTGATTTCATAACATGGATCTATTATGCAACTAGATAAATTGTTCACATAAAAATCATACGGAATAGTTTTGCTATTATACTTCAGCACAGTATGTAGCATGTACCTTGTTCCTAAGCGCGTCTCCATGGATGGAGAAAAGGGAAAGAAAATGAGAGCTTTTGATTTGGGCAATCGCATGCCCAAATCAAAATAATTGCTTCTTTGTTGTTTTTTTTTTTTTAAATTAAAGTAGAAGGAAGAATATAGGAATGAGCTGATGGAAAAAAAATCAACCTGCTAGTGGTGATTGATTTTTCAAGAAAATTTATATTTTTTTCAAGTGAAGAACATTCAAAGTGTTCTTGTTTGATTCATAAAAAAAAGAAGAGGTTTGATCTTCTATTGAGGAGAGAGAAAGTTGATTTGGTGTTTGTAGACAAAATATGGCTTCAATTTTTTTAAAAAAAAAAATTATATATTTTTCAAAATAAATTTCTGATTTTTTATTTTAATATTTCTTCTAATTTTTATTATTATTTATTTATTTAAATAAAATAAAAAAAAAATCAGAAATTATTTTTAATTCTTGGACCGGCTGCCACGTCAGCAAAAAAGACGACGTTAGTGCCACGTCAGCATATTTGACGGTTCCGTCACGGCTCACTAACGTGAGGGACCTCGGGTGAGAGGTTCTGATAGTAGAGGGACGAATTTGTAGAAAAAAAAAGTACAGGGACCAAAATCAACATTTCGTATAGTACAAGGACCTCCCAGGTACTTTTACCCGTGGTATTCCCACGTCAGTGCTCATGTGGGCCCATCCTACCATTTAGGGTTGTGTGGGGCCCACATGAGCGCTGAGATAGAAATGCCGCATCAGCAAATCTGGTGGCACTGAACGAAATCCGTCATGTGAAGGGGGAGATTGTCCTAATTTTCCAAATTCAAGGGAGAAAGGGGCATAATTTAAAGTTCAGGGGCAATCTGTCCCAAATTTGTAAATTTCAAGGGACAAAGTGGTTATTTAACCTTATTTTCTTAGTCAATTTGATTACCAACTGCTACCTAACAAAAATTAAAAATTTAATTGCGTGCTTTGGAAATTGTTCATTCAAAATTGTTCATTCAATTAATTATCACGTTGAAAATGTGATTATGTCAACTCTCATAGCCGTCCTGAACGTTTCAGCAAGATCATCGAAAAAAGTGAGTAGTTTTTTTTTCATCGTCGAAGAAAAGTTTAGTGGATTTGATTTAACATTTAAAAAGTTTTTTTTTTCAAATTTAAAATTTCTTCTTAATTGCTGGCTCTTAGATAATCTCGCAACAAAATTAATTATCCTTTAATTCACGCAAAGCATATTATTACTTTTTTTACCTTTTAATTAAGAGATAAAAAAAAGTTAAGTTTTCTTGTTAAGTAAGTCTTTCTGGAGTGGGGCTCTGTGAGAGTATCCTGAGTCTTGCTATGGGCAAGTTCTAGTTTGGTTTCTCTAGCAGATCGATTGCCCCCAAAATAGATCAAGAAGGCAGAGACCGATTTTCTGTCACCTTTATCCCCAGCCCAATCTGCATCTGTATAGGCTAACATCGGGAAAAAAGTAGATACGACAGGATGAATAAAAATACCATGATCAATTGTACCTTTTAAATACCGTAGGACCCGTTTAACAGCGTGACAATGAACAGTTGATGGCTTATGCATGAACTAAGCCATTTTGTTAACTGCAAAAGCTAAATCAGGTCTAGTGAAAGACAGGTACTGAAGAGCACCAACAATACTGCGGAACTGAGTAGCATTTGGCAATGGTTCCCCATCATCAATAGTATAAGAAGCAGTGGATGGCATAGGCGTAGAAACTGGCTTGAAATCAAGCATATCAGTCTTGTGCAGTAGGTCTCGGATATATTTTTGTTGAGAAAGAAAAATATCTTTCTTAGTAAAAGTGGTTTCAATTCCAAGAAAGTAATTCAATGGAATAAGATCTTTCAAAGAAAATTTTGCAAAGAGAGCAGTAACAAACTGCCGCAAGACTGATTCATCGCTACCTGTTAGGATGATGTCATCTACATAAACCAGAAAATAGAGTTGCACCCCACCTTATTTGTATAGGAACAAAGAAGAATCAGACTGAGACTGCCGAAAACCAGTTGTGTAGTTGAAACGCCGAGATGAGAAGACAAATCCAGTTGTGTCCCATTGGGCGTGCCAAAAAGAGATGTTGCGCCAAATTTCTCTTTGAGAGTTTTCGCGATAAAACTAAATGACAACGCGGGGCATGCCAGTCAATTTGCTGAAATTGACAAAGGGTTGCAGAAACGTAAAGTTAGTGCGCATAGCAACCGATAAAAGATCAGAGCGAGTGAATTGCAGGAACTGGATCAAAGTTACACCCGAGCGTTTAAATGATCGATCCAGATCTGTTTCTCAAAAGTAAATTTTCAAAGGTTGTTCTTGATTGAAAATAGAGAAAGAAATTACAAACTGATTGTTATTCATGAACTTATAACGGATTACAAGTGTTTAACGTCTGGAGACAAGACTAAAGAGAGAAATAACTCGTAGAGAGTGATTTGATGTCCGAAAACAAGATTGAAAGAGAGAAATATTGAAGAACAAGTATGAACATGTGATGAACAATAGCAGGGTTGCTGAAAAGAATTTGAGAGAAAAGCACATGGTTCTCGGTTCAGTTCCGGTTCCAAACCGGAACCTTTTTTAGTTAGGAAATATTTTTTAATAATAATGTAATATTTAGTTAATTAATTAATTTTATGTTTAAAAAATAATATATACAAGCAGGGTGGCCTACGCTTGCGCTGCAGTCATTTTCTTATTAGGGCTATATTTTTTGTAGTTGTTTAAGTCGATTAGTAAGAAGATATTGCATTGGCTATAAGTTAATCAGTTAGGAGAAACTCATACATCGAAACAAATAATTCGCATATATAAAGCAAAACACATGACCTCTCTTTCATTCTAAAAGTGCATTATCTAAATTCTACTCCATCTCTAGGTAATTCATCAAAATAAAGCTAATACTCTACTCCTCCATCTCTAGATAATTCATCAAAATAAAGCTAATAGTAATTGTTGCTTGAAATGTATGTTGATCATCTAAAAAAGAATAGTACGCTGCGGTTATTTTTTAATCTTGATTGCACTTGTTGAATTAATGAACTCGGGTAGGTGAAAGAAATTGGCTTCTGCATAAGGAATGCCAAATTTTTTGTAGTCAAGGAGCATGCATAGTTGTCGTAGGAAAATTGAATTAGTTGAGAGCATTTGCAGGAACATATGTAATTTACACAATGCATCACAAAATCATTGTACTTAGCATTGGCTAACTATAATATAAATCCAAATAAATCCAGATTTACCTCAAAATGTTGCGGTGAGAAGTGAAAGCTCTCCACTTTAGGTTATGTCACCCTAAGGCGCTGCTAAATTAAATGGAAGGATCTTATCAACGTCCATTTGGAAATTTTAGAAAACAGAACGGAGTCCATGTGAAACCAATTCAGAGAAATGTTAGGGAAAAAGAAACTCACCCAAATAGAAATGAAGACGAAAGGAAAACAGAACTGGAATGTCAATAGTTTACCCCATGAATCAACCATTATTGATGATACATTTATAGCACCAGTGCTTTGGAATTCCATCAGAGGAGTTGAACCGGTAAATCCTAATATCCACACACAATTAATATGTAATTAAAATATACTTAATCATAAATATAAAAATAGTAAATTACAAAAAAGTGAGAAAAGACCAAAAAAAGCCAAAAGGAGCCACCACATCAATCCTCAATTTGGCCTTTAAGTAATTTCCATAGCCACTAAAAATAATATATAGTATATATAAGTAAATATCAAATAACATGTCTTTTAACACTAAATTAAGGAAATTAATTAAAAAAAAACTAATATATATTATAGATTTTATAAATATATTAATAATTAAAATATGAACGGTTTCGGTTCCCGTTACGGTTTCATATATGTGGAACCTAACCAACAAAGATTCCGGTTCGGTTCCGGAATTGGAACCTTTTTTAGCGGTTCCGGTTAAGTTCTTTTGACCATGGTTCCGGTTCAGTTTTACGGTTCGAACCGAACCGTGGTCACTTCTAGGATTCATCCGTGCTACGCGATGTAACTGATTTGATGACGGAACAGCCAAAACATGGACCCCACTAAGCCACGAAAATAAGCATAACTTGACTAAACTTAGCTCATGGTTTGAAAATCATGAAGATCAACTAAGAAAATGACTTAAACCGAGGCAGAAAGCCATTTGTCCTTAATTGAAAGACTTGCAAAAGTTACCAAAAATGGTCAAATAAGCTAAGGCACGAAATTAACTAGCCTTTAACCATTATATGACGTCATGGACATGGCTTCATCGTGCTTGAATTTGACCTTTTTCGAGCATGTGTCCTTAATTGAAAACTGTGGAAAAGTTACAAACGAAGTCGGATTAAGCCAATATTTCACCAGGGATGTGTGATTGGCCTAAATAAACATTAGGAAGAATATTGGTCGAAATAGTCATGCTTTGGTTTGTGAAATTGGCATCCTCCCCAAACTGTCCTTAATTGAAAACCGTTACAAGGTTTTCCAGACTGTATCCGATTAAGGTGAAATTTGACTAGCATGGTCAGTTGAGCTCAATGATCATCATAGTATATTCCATGTTGAAATCACACCACTCCTCCTTAGTCAATTCCATCAATTTCGACATTTTGTCCTTAATTGAACAGTATGTAAAAGTAAATATTTGACCTGAACTAATAGCCACTGAATACAGGGTATGGGCGGCTCATCTACAATGTCAGAGTGTAAAATAATATTTGACATGCCACATATCTAAATTAGACATGACATCTCATGTTTCTTCATATAATCAGATATGGTCGTCGTTTAAGAATTAAATCTCCATTGCACTTGAAGGTCGTATGACATGATTTAAATTCTTATCTGACCATAATCATAAACTTAATAATAATCAATAATTATTATTTATTAAAATTCGGCCCTTAATGAGGAAAATAAAGCCTTTTCCTATCTGATTTAGAATTAAGGAGCTTAGGTTTTTAGGTTTTTAGATGAAATCCTAGCCACACATCTTAATTCTATAAGTTCAAAAACATATTTACCCTCAAGTGTAGATTAAGGTATAAACACCGCTTAAAACCCATATAAAATCTGTTTAAAACATAAATTTGGGCTAACTTGACGGTTTTGAATTAGATGTATATCCACTTAATATATAGTTAAGTGGTGCAAATTCGGATGTTAGGTCGAAAATTTTAAATAATTTTTATGCAGATTTGAATAGCGAATAATTAAACGGTTTTGCTTTTAAATAGTGAAAAATAAGCGATTATCCGAACCGATGAACTCCCAGCCGAGGGACTAATTGAACCAGCTTTAAACGCCCCATCCTTGTTGAGAATATCATATCATCCACGTTGGGAGGGTTTTATTTAATTTTTCAATTTTCATATATATATATATATATATTTACACTCTTGATCAACCTGACAATAATTTAGCATCATTTAATTAATAATAATATATTCACGTCGGCCACGCCACTTGTTTTTTTTTTTCTTTGAAATCTCTAAAACAACTCGATGATGATCTACTTCATCAATCATGCATTTTTAAATTCTAATTGATAAGGCTAAACTAAAATAGGATCCAAATTTTAATTTATTTTTTTAGTTAATTTGATTACCAACCTATTATTTTTTTCAATTAAAATTTTAATTGCTTTTGATTTTGAATTTGTTCAATTAATTAATATTTAGAGCCTCACATTTCAACACCGGTGCTTCTCCTCAACTCACCATCTTCTGATAATAACCCCAATAAATTCCAAAATTTTGTGCAACTCATGATTCTTTTTTTTTCTTTTAAATTTGGTAGGAAGGATTTTTTTAACTTTGTTGATGGCGCAATGGCTATTCCTACAAAATTAGTAAATATATATATATATATACACATACATATATAGAGCACAACTTCAAGAAATTAATATATATATATATATATGTTTTTTTGAGAAAATATATATATATATATATGTTATATGCTAAGTATACGTCGAATTTGAGAAATTGTTGGTTCATCAAATTATGGAAGGGGGAAATGGTTCGCAACTCTTCGGAAAATTCCAAGGCTTTTGGTGCCTTGGTGAATATATTCCAAGCATCATATCCTTCCAAACCCATTTCCAAGCTCTAGACGAAGATATCGTCATAGCCACCATGCCCAAAGTTGGAACCACATGGCTGAAAGCACTGGTTTTCAGCATCGTCAATCGCCATCGTTACACACTCTCCGACACCCCTTTGAACTTGTCCAACCCTCACGACCTCGTACCATATTTCGAACTTTTTTTGTATGCAAATGGACAGGTTCCTGATCTTACAAGTACTATTCCATCGCCAAGGTTGTTTGCAACCCACATTCCTTATCCGTCTTTGGCTGAATCAATCAAGCAATCAAACACCAAAATCGTCTACGTCACTCGCAACCCTTTAGATGCCATCGTCTCGTTTTGGTACCACGTGAGAGCCAAGCCTGAAAGTAGCGATTGGCCATTGGAAGAGTGCTTCGAGATGTTCTGTGGAGGGGAGGAATGGTTTGGACCCTTTTGGAATCATGTTTTGGGGTATTGGAAGCAGAGCCTGGAGAAGCCAAACAAAGTGTTGTTTCTAAGGTACGAAGATTTGAAGAAAAACCCAGTTTCCGAAATTGGAAAGATTGCAGACTTCACCGGTTTTCCATTTTCCGATGAGGAAGAGGGAGGAGGAGTTGTGCAAGGAATTGCAGATTTTTGTAGCTTCAGCAACTTGAAGGATTTGCCCATAAACAAGACTGGAATACTGGGATGGGCTAATACTAATACTATGCCCACCAATGCCTTTTTTAGGAAAGGTGAGGTAGGTGATCACCTTAATCATTTAAGTCCATCACAAATTCAACGTTTCACCAAAATTCTCCAGGACAAACTCAGTGAATCTGGCTTGTCATTGACCAATTAGTTTATTTATATAAATTTTCACCAAAATTGGTTTTGCAATATTATATACAATTAGATCGTTTCATTTGAGGGCGTCTGAGCCTTCGTCTCAATGATTGTTTTTGTTACATGCTCCCTGGAAACATTAGGTCTCATTGTTAAGTCCAACTGCATGTAAATTTCATGTGAATTTTGTGCCCTGCTAGTATGCTTTGTTGGGCTTTATTAGTTTGTTAATTGTTACCTTCATTTTCGAGAGTTATTGTTACCTTCATTAAGGTATTGTGGTTTGTCTTTATCATTTCTCATTGGATATTTTTCTTTTGGTGAAAAAAGCACAATCAAAACAACTAGCTAACAGAAAAACCACGGGGAAGGAGACACCCCTAACATCCGCATCTAATAAATTTCTCATAGCATCAGGAGGAGAAGTCAACATTTCGAAGTCATCATCCATCTCGCAACATTTTCGAAGTCATCATCCTTCTCATTGGATATTTGGACCTATAGAAAGAGATTTGATTGTTATAAAATTTCGATATGTATCCCTAAAAAAAGGATCGTTTCATTTTGAAATTGGAACATGCATGTGGCCCTTTTTTATTTATGTAGTTACTACTAAAGTTAAGTGTTTGGGGGGTTTCTAAAACTATAATTTCTCCTTCATACAAGGTAAATAAACTGCTCTATTTCGTCATGAGCCCACAATCAGCTTCTCCCACTCGAAATTGTATACAAAAGTTGTATGGCTACCTCAAAATTCAAATTTCTAAATCCTACTAATGATGCATCCGTACGGACTCAAATACGTGAAAGTTATCATGCAATCAAGTCTCAATTATACATATAATTACATAATATTCATTCTAAACCACCATAATAAATATCTAAAATTCTATACTTACCCAAACAATAGATAAAAGAGTTCATTTAGGGTTAAACTTCATTTTAATATCCTATCTTAATTATAAACGTCCTTAATCGGAAAAAAACATTACTTAGGTTTAAAAAACGAATGATCTTGAATAGCTTTTAGTCTACGGAGTTGATCATATCCCTATCTTGAAAATCGAATGATGGCAATTAGTCTAAAGAGTTGATCTTATGCCCGTCTTAAAAAAGAATGATCGTAATAGTCTAAGGAGTTGAAAACGAATGACCGTGAATGAATAGTTAGTCTAAGGAGTTAGAGAGATGGCACTGCAAAAATATGACCATTATTTAACGTAGATGCCCTCTAACTAACCAAAATTTCAGTCTTCAACTTGCTGCTGAACGAATTAACAATTCACCAAGATTCTTCAGCCTTCCTTTCCTTTGATGATAATAAGATGATCATTATTTGACCATGTGCCACCCAATCAGGTCTATTAGTAAAATGAGGTCCTAATGCCTTTGAGAGCGGGGCGCCGGAACCGAGAGAGAGAGAGGGTGATCGAAAGGAATGAAATCCCGAGATAAGATCAAGTGATTAGCCAAAACTTAGACTTGTTCATGAGTCGGGCTATTCGATCAGACTTGCGAGCCAGGCCTAACAGGCTGGTCCCTAGAAAGGGATTTTGAAGCCCAGGCCGGACCTTATACCTAGCCATATTCTTGATCTGCTGGATCATCATGCTTGATTTGAATTCAGAAATAGTAGCTTCTATTGTTAGGGTTTGTTCATCTCCATTTAGCAGCTGTACCAATTAAGTATAAATAGTCTATAAGAAACAAATATGCAAGGCCATTAATAAAAGGATATAAAGCAGAAGGCCATTAATATGTAAAATTCATTCAGATGTTCATTCACCTGCCCGGTTGTCAACATCCCTTTGAATGCTGAAAGTAGGCCATGTACAAACGAGAAAAGCAGCTCGGAGCAGTACTTCGAGCATAACTGGGAGAAAGTAATTTGATAGTAAACAGCTCGGCATAACCATGTAAGGATAGCTTCTCTTGTATTAGATCTATGCTTTTTCTGTCCCCCTAATTCCCTAGGTTTGAATAGATGAGATCGTCTACCCTGGAAGCTACTCAGCTGTGCCAGCTCAGCATCATAGATGGTATTGGTAATCCGAATACGTAACTGTATGAAAGAGATGGAGGCTGCAGTCATCAAAGCACGTAAATTTAATGTTTTAAATTTTAAGTCAGCACCATTCAAGATCAAGCCTACAGCAGGAGATTGAGGAAACATGATAGCAGACCAAGGGGTAGTAATATAGTCTTGAACTACTGCATGATTAATGTACTTAGATTAAATGCTTACCTTGTGGCCAAAAAAAAAAAAATATTAAATGCTTACCTCTAGCATGTTTCATATTTCTTGACTCCAATCATCAGAAACTGGACAATCAGAACCCATGACGGTAAGCAAAGGGGTATCCTTCTTTTCTATGAAGGGAAGGAGCTTTCCAGAGTACAAGCTTCTCACAATCCAGCTACTTGGCTGCAAAAATATGGATTTCCATTTACAAAGATGTAAAACAGAAAATTATAAGAGCCGAGAAAGGAGGGAGAGGTGTAGAATAGAGAGTTGAACACATTTCTAGTGTTGCTTCATGGGAACATAATATAATCTTTGATCAGTCCATAATTCAACACCCATCACCTATCCCTGCCCCATTTTTCCTTCCCACATTCACGGTGTGCATATACACAATCATAAATTCATAATGAAACTGGAGGAAAGGAGCCAAAACGCACTGACCATCATGGGTATCTTTTTCTCCGAGGCACATTGCCTTAGGTGACGAGACGCCCTACTCTCGTTGTCAGAAACAATTACTGCCAAAGATATCTTTTCATTATCGAGATTTTGAACTAACCACAGGAGAGTTTTGAACACACGCCCACCTCCATGCTAGCCAAACACAAGAAGAAAATAAAATTAAGCCAAACACAAGGATGTGTCATACTTGATTGCAAGTAAACCAAAAATACAGCATTATAAGCTTTCTTCTTTTTTGGCCATATTATAAGCTTCCTTCTTAAAGAAGAAGAAATTGTTCTATAAGCTCAGAAATTGTGTAGGTAACAAAAGTTTCACGGTTGGAACAAGATTTTAAGCAGCCAAAGCATTATTACATGGTATTCAGATTAAATATAAAGAAGCTTTAAAAAAGACTGAACTCTGAATGAACTTCAATTCATATCATGTATAGATTTAAGTAATAGTAGTAGCTAAATGAAAACAGGATCATAGGAATATGGCACATGAACCAATATAAAGATAATTGAAATCTAACTCTCAAAGATAGCTCAAACCTGCAAAGAAGTAGATACTATTTGCACATCTAAATTTGGTTACATCATCTTTTGACATTTTCTTTCTTCTGAAAGTGCCCCGATTCTTTTAGTTAAAACTAAACAAAATCTAAATCACAAACATAATTTTGGAAAATATAAGAATGAGTTTCTTTCAGTTAACGCAGCAGTTTCTAGTCTTATTGGGAACTTCATTGATGCTTCCACAGGCAGTTTAAAGTATTCACATCTATTTCTCAGTACATTAATCATTGAGTGCAATTATTGGTTTAACTAATATTTACCTGGATAACTTTTGAAAACTTTGTGCAGAACTGAGGCTTCCCATGAAGCATAACTCCTACTCCATCAAAAATATATGCATTGTTAACATGATGAACAGGCTTCCCTATTCTTGTAAACCTAGTATCTGGCTGATCTGACAGAACCATGTATCTGCTAGAAAATTAATATTGAAGTAAAGCTTCCATAAGAAACAATATAGAGGAATGGATATGGATAAAAGCCCTTATCAGTGGACAGTGTTTTACAAGATAAACAATTGTAAGCTTTAAATTTCGGATCTGAATATTCCATTAATTAAAAACTACAGAAACAAGATTATTATTGATAAGTCCAATTTATATTGTTGTATATCCGCAGTGACAGACTTAACATAAAACATACACAAATAATTTTCCTTTCTGGAAGATTGTCTCTAGAACTTGACTGAATTTTCATGTGATAACTTGTGGAAACATTTACTAAAAAAAAGGAAGCATACAGAACTACTAGATACCTAGCCCCTCAATTTGCCAGGTAAAGAGTCAAGGAATGAGAAAGTAAAAAAAAGAATCAAGAAGTAGTTAACTAACATGCTCCATTCCAAATAGCTTGCACCAACTTTTGAGCATGAATACATTATTAAAGAATCCAGTAGCATGTAAAACTAAGTTACTACAGAACCAAAATTAAAAAATCTAGTGGCATGTAAACTAAGTTATTATAAAACTTACTTTCCAGGTGATAATGCTGAACCAGCTGCAATTGAATCAGTAAGCCACTTTACTTTTAGAATTAATGAATTTACCGCACAGGCATACAAGAACTTGGTTGTTTGTAGCTGGGACAAGGAGGAAAAAAAATCTATCATATTTAACACAACAAAATGCCTAATTACATAGGACTCCACAGGCACCTTATGAGAAACAAAAAAAAAAATGCCTAATTACAACGACATAATGCAGAATGAACTTATAATAGTGTAATCGCCTTGATCATGGTATACATTACAGGCTCATGACAATAGCTCACTCAGTGGTGAGGAGAACCAGAACCAAAGAAGAAAATAATATTATTAATATCAACAAGCAAGAGAAATAAAATTAACAGACAACATTCATACATTATCTTCCAAAACCACTTCATCAGCAAGATTCTTAACAACATTGGAGATTAGAAAATAGGATCAATTTTTTTTGTCTTTTAGATAGAAATTCTACATTTCCTAATCAAGGAATCAGTTGGGTTACAGACTACACTTTTGGCAATTGATTAGGAGTGACAGTGGCAGGATGCTTCAGTTAGACCCATGGAAAGTACTACTCATCAATGCTTCCGTATCATCACGTGAACATTGGCTTTCTATAGACTGTATACTAAGCAAATTTCTAACCATCAAATTTTGAATATAAATGTGTCAGAAAAAATTTAAGCCATGAATTCTCAGAGAGTTCACCAACTCAACACTTGTTGAAAAAAGTACACATAAAATATCAACTTAAGGGTTCACTAAAACAAATTAAACCTAAAACACTGACTAACCTTCTTTGGGCATAGAACAATAGGAAGCTGCTGGAACTTATGTCTTGAACATCTCTTTCCCCTGTTTGAAGGAGATGGAATGTCAACCAGAACAATACCACCATATTTCCTTATCAGTCCTTCAATTTCCTTTTCCTTCTCCCTTGAAAATCCTGTAAGCATAAATTTTACATCCTGAAATATCAAAAAACTCTTCTGATCCCTGAAGTGGATTGTGGAAGACCTTTTACTATCTCGAACTTGAGCATCTGATTTAAACCTCTGACTTGGTCTTGAAGCAGAGCCTGTATATAAACAAACATTTATCCATATAGGTAAGGAAATTCTACTATCATATTATTAATATAGGAAAATTACATTTCTTGTGAAAGGATTGTCGCTCGTACAAGTCCTTGTTTTTCTCACCTTTAACTTCAGTTTCTGAGAAATTAACTCTTTTTCTAGATGGAACTTGCATTTCAAAGGGATTATTGCACTTGGATTGTATACACTCAAGACTGCTCTGTGAATCAAGCACAACTAAGGCCTCTTGTGCAATAGCTTGTGCACCATTTGTCTTTCTAGGTGAACCACATACCAAAGGACTGGCAGCCTGAAGTCGCTGGCGTATCCTTTGGAGTAGAATAAGAGGTGAGCTCCTTCTGCAGGAAGGCTGGTCCAACTGAGCTCCATCATTAGCTTTTTTGTCAGAATTCTGGTTGTTATTTATCATACCTCTATCTGAATTATCCACCACAGTGGTGTGCTTATTTTCTTTGGTATCTCGACCAATTGCACAGTCAGGTATAAGGCTTACAGCCAAGGACTTCTCGGAACTTCTTTTATCAGAAAACCTAGTACTGTTCATATCGAGTCCGAAGTGTAAAGAGGTTGGTTGATTAAGACCAAGTCTTTCACTCCCCAAAATAGAATCATGTTTATGCGGTACCGTACTATATGTCTTAAGTGAGGTCAGTCGCCTTTGAACTTTAGCTACAGAAGATTCACCACCAAATGTGGACAAAGCTTGCTTGGTCCCATAAACAAATTCAACATTTAGATTCTCATTCCCAAGTTCAGCTGCAGAACCAAAGCCATTTCCACCATTAGCTTCTCCAGGATTTCCCTTCTGACCCAATGTACAACCATCATTCTCTGAAGAAATACTGCATGGAACAATGGAACAAAGAGGATCCACCAAGGATAGATCAGAGGATCTCACATCTTGAGAAACCATAATGCCCTCATTAACTTGATCATAAAAACCCTCAAAACGAATGCTTTGATCTGAAGCTATCTTAGATCTATTATTATTACACTTCAGGACAAAAGAGTTTTCATCAGGTGCAACATCTGCAGATTCTGAGAAGAAACTAGTCTCTGCAGCAAAACACTTTGGGACAGTTTTTGGTTTTGGTTTCAGCTGTACAGGATCTACTTCCTTCTAAGATAGATAGAAAAAAAAAAAAAAATCAAAGATTTGAGAGATTTAAAAATCTTAAACAGGAGAAACATCACCTGTAAAGTGAATATATATGTATGAACTGCAAATAATGAGAGATAACCTGACTAAATAAAAGGTTTTATACAATGGATATAGCTGCAAAGGTGAATGATATAACCAGTAATTAGCACAGTACAAATTTAAGCAGCAAATCCAGGGAATAAAACCTCAAGAACTAAAATGAAGCATGACTACCTACCATAGTAGCTCCAAAAAATCAGCACAAGCACATGAAATGTTTATTAAGCAAGTTAGATATGAGCAGAGCAAGCATTAGCATCATGCCCAATGTTGGCAAAAAAATAAAAATAAAAAAATCAAAGCATCTATTAATCTCCATAGCTTGGCTCAGCTAAAGATGATGAAGGCTACTCATGGTGATGGCCAAGTTAAATTACAAATCGGCCACCCAAAATATTGTCAAATCCTCTTATTAACAACCTATACATGAGGAAATTCACTGAAATTATCTATTTCCTTATTCCTAATTTCTATTAAGTATCACATTAAGCCCTGTTAAATAACCATTAAGAAACTTCTAATCTTATTTGGAGAGGGGGGAGAGGGTATTGTTGGAGAAAAAGGTGATTTCAAATCCTAGATGAAAATAAATCCAACTCAAAAATATAGGAGCTTATCAAATGCAAATGTATCTTGTAATTTCAAATTGTAAAGCTTGGCCATAAAACTTTCTAATTTCATAAGACAAAGCATATACAAACTAAAAGTAATTGTAAAGGACAAAATCAATAAAATAAAATGAAGGTATACCTTTCCTGTCCAATCACCGAACCAGCGGCTTCTGAATCCAGCCGCAGCATATGAATTTACAAATTTTTCCCCTTCTACAGATAAACAGAGGTATCATAAAGGACTTCCGATAGTATGTAATTATCTATATAATAAAAGTAAATAGGTTAAAACAGGGAACAATATTCAAAAATAGATATCATTACCAACAATCTCCAGATTCCGCAATTCAGAATAATTTAAATCAGCCTGAGGTTGAACAGAAGCATCCACCATGGAAAAGCCAACTCCCTGAAATTGTGCTAGAATTTAGTCATCCACAAGTAAGATGCAAGAAATTCACTCCAGTACCAACATATACCAATAATCTAACTGCAAAGTACAGAAAGAAAATTTTATACATATCTCCTTTTCTTCTTTGTTGAGCTCAGCAAGGGCAGAACAATAGAAGATAAGATTCAAATCTTTTACCTGTAGGGTAGCAGAAACATGCGAAATTTCCTGTGTCTGCTTATGCAACTTTGGATCAGAATTGCTTGAAAAACCAGAGTTTTCTAACTCAGAAGTTGGACCATTAGAAGGTTTATTCTGAGGAGAAAAGTTCTCTGCATTTTTGTTTCTATTCTCACTCCCAAAACAATTTTCAGATACTGGAGTATCATTGACTAGAGATACATTAGAACCACAAACATGCTGATCATCTAAGCTACTGAAAGATACCCCTACATCTTCAAATGCATCAGCCATGGTTAAATCATCCAAGTCAGAAAGAAAGTCAATATTGTCACTTTCCTCAGTTGGGAAATCAAATGCATCTTCTGAGCTCTCCAAGCGTGCTTGCTTAACCTGAAGGGCAGCTTCAAGTACTGCTGCTGCTGGCAAAGCTTCAGAAGCTGGTCCGCCCTTCAGCAATTCATGTATCACTAGTGCTTCTGACGCAGCAATAGAGAGTTCAACTGCATCCTTAATATCAGTACCTTTCAGGTTTCTGACAACGACTTTCTCTACAGAACGCCCACTGCAACCTTTGACATCATTTGACGATTGTGGACCAACATTCTCTGTGGATCTTGGGATAGAGGTCAGAGGCAACGTGTTTACAAAACCAGCACTATTATTTGCTTTTATTTGTTCAATCTTTTCTCTAATTCCAGATAAAATTTCAACTTGTGGTGATTGCAGAGCTTTATGAGAGCCATGCTGAGCAAAAAATGTACTTAGAAGTTGACTTTGGTAATTTGGTGAATCACCATCTGACGACAGATGTAGACAAAAATGAAGCGCCTACAGCTCATAAAATAAAGTAATTAGGCCAAGTTCCATTCATTAGAAGTCAAAGGATTTAAGTCACATACTTTATTATCTGAGTTCAAATACAATTCATGAACAACAAAATAAAATAGAAAATTCTTTTGCATGTCAAATCAAGAAATACTATACAGATAGTAAATTTTTGAATAAAATTCCTTTTGGAAGTCAAAATCCTAACTTCCCTTGTTAAAAACATTATACTATAAAACATAAATAAGAACAAACTTACATCTTTGGAAGATGGAAAAGAGCTAATCGGTGAATTTTCTTCTCCTGATAAGAATAACCGAAAACTATTACATCGGCTTTCTTCTCTTGACAATAGAAACTCCAAATCTTCTCCTTGTATACATGAAAAATCCTAATTCAAAAAAAAAAGATCATTTCATTAAAATTTAAGCACAATAACTTCTTATTTCAATCAATCAAGATACAATTAATTTCTAGCAGTTAAAAAAGTTCTAACAATAACTCCTAATTGTAAAAGAACAA
>AWUE01012081.1:0-61758 GCA_001974825.2 Corchorus olitorius
GACGATGATGGCGATGGAGAATGGGAAGAGCTTTAGAGGGTCTTGTGAGAGAGAAATTATCCGAGATCAGGGCGTGAGAGAGGAGATGGGGAGAATTTGTGGTTGTTGTGTGATGAGGGGAGGAATATGAGAGAGTAGGAGAAGAGGGAATGTGAAGTTTTTTTTTCTTTTTTTGCAGTGTGTTCTGTGTAAGGTCCGAGAGTGGAGAATTTTTGAGAGGGAGGCTGTGTGTCTAGTGGTCAGGAGGTTGTGGAGAGATGAGGTTTGAGATGATCCGATGTGTGGGAGGAGAATCTGTTTTTAGAGGGCAGGTGAGAGCTTCTGAAGATGAGATCGTGTGAGGGAGAGAAAAAATAAAAATGGGAGAATCTCAGAGTGAGTGAGTGAGGTAGTAAAAAAAACGAGAGAGGGAGCCCTCTGTTGTTGTGTGTTCTTGAGAGTCCAAGACTGTATCTGTTTATTTTGGTTCCATCCATTCTTTCCCCCTTTTCTGCCAGCTGCCAAAGATAATTCCTTCTTATCCCTCTAACCATTTTTTGTCTTTTTGTCCAGGTTCCCAACTTTGGAAAGGGCTAACGGATGGGATGCTGGCAACTTAGGTAACTTTCTCTCTCCATAACTGCCTTGGTCTTGAATTTGCTTGTTACCATTTAACTATGCTTGGATGTTGGTGATGGATGCCTAGATGAAATGTACTAATGGGTGCACCATAATTAAACTCTAAAAATGTGAACATGCTGCTCTAATGTGATTCTGGACCAAATATGAATGTTTAAGCTAGATCATGCAATGTATGCTGACTGCTAATTTCAATCTATGAATGCCATGAAATCTCTTAAGATGTAGTGGTGATGCAGATTACAGTATGTCAAATGTCACTAAATTTATTGATGGCCTAATGAGACTATGAAATGTATGCATCCTTATGGACTGAAAACTTCCCCAATTGAGCTGTCTAATTCTTGCTTTGAAATGCTTTGCCCCCTGTCTTGCTCAGTGCTTGTATTGTACTATTCCCTGCATGCTTGCCTTTAGATGCATCCTTAGTTGCTTTAAGCCTGTTGGTCAATGATAAAAGCCTGTCCAGTTTGTGACCTGTTGACCCTGAAATGCTTGCTCTCAATCTGTTGCAACATGTTGACTCTGAAGTACTTGCTGCCCCTATGTGCTTTTAGCCTAATGTTGCTGAATCCTCACTTGGTACTTCTGCCATTTGCTCTTATTCTTTAGTACACTGACTTTTCTTCCTTGACTGCAACTCTACTTCTCTATACTCTTGCTGTTTGCTGACAATACTTGATGATTCTAGAACACTGTCTCCTCTCCTTTGATTTACTTGCTGAATTGTATTTGCACTATAGTATGCATGATGAACTCTGGCCTTGAATGAGGTATCCATGGTGTAAATAGTGAAAACATCATTTTTCAATTGAATTCTCCCTAATTGTTCTTGTGTCTCTATTTGGTATTTTCCCGCAGCGGTGTACTCTTCCTTTCAAAGCCATTGTCTCTGGAGAGTAAGGGTTGAACCGAAACAAGGAAGCAGCTCTGCTAGGCTAAGATTAGGCAGCAGTCATTTTTATTTCTTGCAGCAAGGAATGTATAAATTCCTAAATTTCTCACAATGTAAAAACCAAAGTAATAATGAAATTTCTTTTTTGATTTTCAATTTCAATTTTTTTGTACTTTTTTTTTTAATGCAATCAAACACATATATATGTAATGCTAAAAACCCAAAAAGGATGCATATGGATTAACCAAATTACTGATTGAAATCAAACATGGAATGTGGAAATGCAACTTCTAAAATGCAACTTAAATAAAGAGCATGCTAATTAAATAGGGGATTGCTAACTATGAACTAATAAGTGGCCATAATGCTTCCTATGTAAATTAAGGAATAAGGAATAGAACTGACTTAAATAAAAGCCAGAAGGCAACAATACTAAATGAAGTTAAACCCTGAAATATGCGAAAATGCCAAAGGTGCACATACTAAGATTTTTTGTTGTTTTTCAAATGCAATCTAGTTAAAGAGATGCATTAGCTAATCTAAATTAAAAGTGAACCAAAATGCCCCTGAATGTGCAAATGGCTAAAATGCCCCTAGATTCATGAGAATGACCAAAATGCCCCTAGTTGATCCTAATGCCAATTAAGAAATAAATTAATTTAAATTGAAAGGATATGGACAAAAATGGGTGTCTACACCCCTGGGTGTGCCAAAAAGAGTTGTTGCGCCAAAAATCTCTTTGGGAGTTTTCGCGTTAAAAACTCTTTGACAGCGTAGGAGCCTGCCAATCAATTTTCTGAAATTAACAAAGCGGTTGTAGAAACATGTTGCTAGTGCGCGGAGCAGTAGATTAAAGATCAAAGCGATTTGTAGGGACTAGATCAAAGTCACACCGGAGCATTTAAATCATTGGATCCACAAGATAAAGTCTTCTTAAATTTGCGCTGCAAAAGCTATTCTTGATTGAGATTGAGAGAAAAAATAACAACTGATTGTTATTGCTGAGAGAGAAACGCGTGTACAACGTTTTAACATCCGGAGACAAGATTGAAACAAGGAAATAACACTAAAAGAGTGTTCTTTTGTCCAGAGACAAGATTGAAGCAAGGAAATATTGAAGAACGAGTAAGAACTCGTGATGAACAAGAGAAAAAGCGCGAAGCTTTTGCGAGAAAATAAGCACGGAGCTTGGTTTTTTGCGATGAGCAAGTTTGTAGCTGCAGGAGCTGGTTTGTGAGATGAGTGATATCTGTCTGAAGCTCTGGAATTGATCCCTTTATATAGGGGGCGGCATGGGCCTGAAACTTAATGGGCTTAACTTGCTGAAGAAGGCGAATTTCTCCTCTTTAGGAGATGACAGCTTCCAGGATGGTGAAGTGAAGCTTCCTTCTTCTTCTTATTGCTTTCAACTGCTGGGAGGAGGAAAGAAACTACTCCAGGACGCCATCCCTCTTGATGGAAGACGGCAATTTCCCTTCCTGATAGATGATGGACGAATTCTCCTTCTTCTTATCGCATTTCCGCATGCCTTCGTTGCTTCCTTTGTGCTGAAATCAACTAATTAACTAAGAAATAGCCTTCGGATATCAAGATTTGGAATTTTATCATCAAAGCCACGAAATTGACTATACTTAGTCATACTTAACTCATCAAATTATAAAAATAATACTTAGTCAAGAAAATGGCTTAAACCGGGGTATAAAAGCCACTTGTCCTTAGCTGAAAAGAGTGCAAAAGTTGCAAACGAAGTCGGAATAAGACAAAATTTCACCAACATGGTCTAATCAACCTAATATGACATTAGGAAAAGACTTAGTTGAAAATCACCATTTTTACATAGTGAAATTGGCTTCTCTCCCCAAACTGTCCTTAACTGAAAATCGTGAATAAGTTTTTCCACAGATGTCAGAATAAGGTGAAATTTTACCAAGATGATCTACATGACTCCAGGATCATCATGGTATGCTCCCTTGTTGAAATCACAGCCTCTAGCCTCCTCAATTAATCAATTTTATCATTTTATCCTTAATTGAACAAAAATGCAAAAGTTGTAGTTTTGCCTCCCAGGAGAAGGGAGAGGGCTCGACGATTTCTTCATTATGCTAGGTCAGCTATGTTGAGGAGGTGTGAGGTTAAAAATCCCATGTCTCTCTCACGTAGATAGGTGTTTCTCTTGTTGACAAACTTTAACTCTCTGCTCCCTTCCTGCAGGAAGTGGAAAATAACTTTCCTGAGTGAGGAGGGCGGCCTCTCGTCATTATGGGAGACGACTTGGGCTTGCTATGTGAGTCCATAAGATATTTTCCATCCTATGGTATGATGGCATACAACTTCCCTTTTTACTGCTTGTCTTCCTAGATGACAGCAGCATTAAAGGAAACTGCCTCTTCATGACCTATCATGCCTCTTTCCTTAGTCAGGGGCAGCATTAAAGGGAAATTTAATAATAATTATTCTGAAAATAATTATTATTTAATATTTATTTAATAATTTTCGGCCCTTATTAATTAATTACAAGATTTTCCTAATTCTATCAAAACTAGGGTGGTGCAGAAACTAAGTTTTATCAGAATTTTTAATCAAATCTTGACCACACATTTTAATTTTATTTATGTGAAGACCAATTTACCCTCAATTGTAAATTGATGTATAAACAGAAATTAACCTCATTGAATAAAACCCTACTCCATCCTAATGTTTCACGCATGGAAATTATATTCCATATTGATTATTAATTTATCATATGTCAAAATGGAAATTATATTCCATATTGATGTTATTATATTATTAGTTATTATTTTTTGGCTAGAAGATGGAAACTATTATCCATATTATTAAGATGAAATTTATATTTCAATTATAAATTATTATGGTATATTTGAAGTTTATTTTTAGACATATAATAAATTAGAAAGCACATCCAAAGAGAAATAATAAAATGTATAAAAAAATTATGGGTAATTATTTGATACACCGGCGATGTAAATTTTGGACTTCACAAGCGGGTTGTGGAGTTGACACATGTCCATTTTCTGAATTAATTAAATTATAAATATGGCAAATTATACAATACACCGGCGATGGAGTTTAGCAGACTACATAAGCGGGTCCTGAAGGGTGACATGTGTCCTCTAGGGACTAGATTGAAATATTTAAAACTTAATTAATTCAAAAAATGGACATGTGTCAACTCCACAACCCGCTTGTGGAGTCCAAAATTTACACCGCCGGTATATCAAATAATTACCCTTTAAATATTTCAATCTAGTCTCTAAGGGATCACACATGTCACCCTTCAAGACCCACTTATGCAGTCTGTTAAACTCCACTAATGGTGTATTATATGTAAGGGTAAATTGATAAAATATACAAAAAACTCCTCCTAACCCTCCTCCCAACCAAACACAAAACATAAGAACACCCTCCTTACCCCTCCGTTGAACAAAACATAAAATATTTAAAACTCCTCCACTCTCCTCCCCCTCCCCACCCCCTTGAAGCAAACAAAGGCTAAAAATTTACTTATACATTTATTACCATTGAGAATTCAAAAAGGCAAAATCTAGCAAAGTAAGATTGCAAAATCTCCAATTCAAAAAGGCAAAATCTAGCACAGTAAGATTGCAAAATCTCCAATTTTAACTTGTTCAAATATAACCTATAGGTTAGCCATGATGAATGAATTTTGAAATTTACTCCCTTGTGTAGTAAAATATCAAGACTAAATGGAGAAATCTAGATAAAGGAATCAGTGCAATTATAATACTTGATTGTGTTTCAAGAGAATAAAAGTACTTGATTGCAAAGTGGCATGTACCTTATTTAAAACGTGAAAATTGCATACTCCTTTTTGTTGAAAGGCATATATTTGAATTATCAGGTGTTTTTGCAAAAAAAAATTATTAAAAGGTGAGGAGGCTATAAAAGCCATACAACTAGCATGACAGCAAACAGGTATTTCAAAATAGAACCCAATCACCAATAAACGAACTGAAGTAATTAAGGACCACCTAGACCCTATCACAATATGAAAGCATAAGACAAGCAGCATAACACAAAAGAGTAAATAAAAAGAGAGATTGATTTATAGTATAGGTCAAACAACATTACCTGATTTATGAAAGGGATTGATACATAGTATTAGGACGTCAAAAAAAAAAAAACATTGATTTATCCGGCCCCTCTCCCCAAGTAACAAAAAAAAGCAGAAAAAGGGTCAAATATTAATTTAAACTCATACATATATACCTTATATTTAAAACATGTGAAGACACAATTTTTTAGTGCTAATACACATTTTGGCACTGAATTTGTGAGATACGGAAAAATTAATCTTTAAACTTTCAAAATTTTTAATTACATACTTAAATTTGTAAAAAATGGACAAATTAGTCATTTTTTTGAGAAAAAGCACTACGATAACAATTAGATGGAATTTTTGAAGCCATTCCAATTTCCGTAAAAATAAAAGGGGCAGATTTTTGTTCAATTGTTAATGAAACCGAACCAATTTTTGCCCAAATTTTTTACAAGATCAGGTGTGCAAATGGCCATTTTGGAAGTTTGAGGGTTAGTTTGTCCATTTTTTTTTGACAAATTTAGAAACCAAAATGTCTATTAATCATGAAGGTATGTGGTAGGCACCTTTAAAAAAATAAATTAAGAAAGAAGATAATGTAGTTTTTTTTATAGAAATAATATTATTTTTTACAAGTTCTGTAAAATAACAATTTTTTATTTTAAAACTAAAATATTTGATTTTAAATATTCATTGCCGTAAGGTTTCGGAATGCAGATATATGATTTAATTTATGAAAAAACAAAACAAGAATTACATGATCAATTGAAAAGGGACATGTATCAACGTTTGATGAATGAGGCACACAATGAGGCATTGAGGTAGCTAGGCAGGGGAGGAACTAGAAAATTTTAATTTCTTGATTTTTTTTTTTTGGGGGGGGAGGGGGGAGATATATCAGGATGAATTAATGAAAATTATAGTATAAAATAAAGGAATTTTATATCATTTCATTATCCACATATACAATCATTATAGAGTGCTTATATAACTAATAATGAAAGATGAATCATTTTAAGAGAATAAAAAAGAAAAAAAAACTACTCTAAGAAATTAAAAAGAAAAAAGAGTTTTTTTTTTGGCAATAAAGAAAGAAAAAAAAAGAAAAAGAGTTTAATGAATGATATTTTTTGCATTAAAAATGGCTAAACATGAAGGTCTCTGCATGCAAGGCTACCAAGGAGAAGTTCGAGGAGAGGTTTAAGACTGGAAAAAATAGGTGGTTTCACAAAGTTGAGGTTTTGAGTTCTGGATTTCTGTTATTATTTGAAGATTTTGAGGTTTATGTAGTGTTTTAAGCTCGGTTTTATGGTAAAACTTGGATCTGTTTTGTCATCAGATATTATTGGGTTTTTAATGTTACTATTCTGTATTTCTAAAAAAATTTAAAAAATGGGCTAAACCTTTAATTGTAAAGACGAAAGAAAATCTAATTATTAGTTTAATTTTAAAAAAAATTATACAAAATCTATTAATATTTTCCATTTTATTACAAAATTTCGTGGAGAGGATCAATTCATAAATTTTTATAGGGGCCAAATTTTAATTTTGCCAATTATTTTTATTTGAAATGCATGCAATAGATGAAACTTTTGGAGGTAGAGGAGAGGATTTTTATTTTAAAATGAAGCTATTTATTTCTTTTCTTTTTGTTACAATATAAAGCTATTTATTTTGATTTTTTATAATATAATACTAATCTTCATTTCTACGTGCGTTGCACATGATCCATTGTGTTTAAATTATTAGAAAATTAAAATGATAATTGAAATTAATTATACGTAAAGCCGTGAATACCTTATCCAAACTTGATAACCCACCCAACCCGACCGAACCCGATTTGATCAGAGAAGGTAAACGACCTGAATCCAACCTATCCAGACCTGACAAATCTGTAACCTGAATGATCCGAGAAGTTAACCCGGATGACCCAAGAGTATTATAAAATAAAAATATGTTTTATTCACTAAAATTCATATTGTTATAATTTTAACCATTATAAATTATCATTTATTCAATAAAATTTACATTATTGTCATAGTTTTATATTATGATTAAATTTGGTAAACTTCATTATATTAACAATTATTATATGAATAAATACTAAATCAGTTATATGAATAATTTATGATAAATTTATAATTAGTAATTTGATTCTTTAAATAATGAATAAATAATAATAATTAATTAGTAATTTCTTGACAATTTTTTTCTATTTAGGAAAGAACATAAATTTAGATATTATATACCGGATGGAAATCCCCTGCCCCAAGTTTTGTGCCCCACTTCATGCCCCATTCACCAAACCATGCCACATGTCCCTTGTGTTATACCTTGTTTGTTTTTTAAGTTTTAACAAATAATATTTATACAGGAAAATAAAATAAGAAACCCACATAAACACCAGGTTTAGCCCCAAATTAACAATAAATAATTATATATAAAGGTTAGTCCTAAATTTTAATACATTCCCCATAGGGTTTTAGAATGAAAATATAAAATTTAATTTAATTACGCAAACAAGGAATAACATTAAAAACTGAAAAGGGACACGTGTCATTATTTGATGGATGGGGCACAAGTGGGGCACCAAAATTGGGGCAGAGGATTTTCGTTCTTATATACCAATATTTATTTGAACACATACCTCACTTCATAGTAATTAATTATGTATTTAATATTCAAAATTAATATATAAAATGACACATACCAACTCTTTAACCTCGTATATATAGTTTGCTAAACTTTACCGATGGTGGATTGTAAAATAAATCGAATAATAAATATGGTAAATAAATTTAAGAATTAAAAATCCAAGGCTGACCCAATTGATCCGAGCCCTAGACCCGAAAAAAGCCAAAACCCGAATTATCTAGTTACCGAGTAACTTGAGACCAAAACACAAACCCGCCTGACCCTAGACCTAGCAGACCGAGACCCGAATGACTTGAACCCAGATGAGCCGAAACCTGAATGACCCAAGAAAATTACCTGACTCATTTGACCTTGATCCAGATAATCCAAAACCCATCCAACCCGCCCGATTGACTCCTTTTTTTTTTTGCGTCAACTTCTCTAACTTTATAAGTTATAGGAAATAATTGTATGTTACTCTTCTTTTTATTTTTAAAAAAGTAAAAACTTTAAATTCTTGTTATATAGTCCAATACATTAAACTACCAATACACACTACAAAAAAAAATTCAATCACAATGATTAGATTTTAAATAAAATTTTAACTTAATTAGTTCTAAAAAATGATGAATAATTAATGATTAGCCAACTTATTTTAACTTTTATACTTGATAATTATACATTTATTAGTTTATATTATAATTGAAATGGGTCCAGACCTACCAAAAAGTCTTTAATTTTTTTAAATATTAAAAAAATAAACAAATACTTTTATTAGTTTATATTATAAATGAAATGGGTCTAAACCTACCAAAAAGTCTCTAATTTTTTTAAAATTAAAATGGTAAAAATAAAAAAAATAAATAAACAATGTCATTTAAGAAATATATTTTAAAAATTCTAATATATCTAAGTTTCTTAATTAAATTAGTAAAATGATAAAAACAAAA
Organism: Corchorus olitorius; assembly: GCA_001974825.2. Classification (NCBI taxonomy): domain Eukaryota; kingdom Viridiplantae; phylum Streptophyta; class Magnoliopsida; order Malvales; family Malvaceae; genus Corchorus; species Corchorus olitorius. The sequence goes on from AWUE01012081.1 coordinate 9,176, forward strand.
TATGTATAAGGATATTAAATTTAATTAAATAAAAAATAAATTTTTTTGTTGAGTAAAACTATAAAAGTATATTTAAAAAATTCTAATATATATAAGTTTTTAATTAAAATAGAAAATGGTAAAAATTTCCACCCGTTCCAGAGCTTTGAAAAAATGATAAAAATTAAATAGTTATAAGTATATTAGATTTAATTAAATAAAAATAGATTTTTTAGTTGAGTAAAACTATAAAAGTTTAAACAATGGCATTTAAGAAATATATTCGAAAAATAAAGATATAATGGGCGATTCAAAAGTTTTACAAGAAAGTAATCGTACTTTTTAATATAGTATAGATATAGATATAAATGTATGAAAGTTTCTTCTTTAAAGTTTTCTTTTTCTTTTTCTTTTTTCTTTTTTTTTTTTACATAGGAGAAGATATATATCTAGTACTTAATTAAGAAAAATGGAAACTCGAATTTGAGACTTCTTTTGAGTGAATTTTATAACAATATCTAACAATCTCAACTAAAAAAAAAAACTTGTATGAATAATACATGGATATAGATATAGATTTTGTTTTCATCATAGCATATATGTGTGTTTCTAATTAAGTACTTGTATGTCTATCGTGAGTTGGCTTCATCTGCCACTTAAATAGTTGATGTATTGATCAACATGGAGTTGGATTAAGTGGTAAACGGCTTGTTCCAACTTAAGTAAGTCTAAGGTTCGAGACCTTGCATATGCAGCCGTCCCGTTGGTAGACTCACACATCAAATCCAGATGCGTGACCCGAGTCGAATCCGAATTAATTAGTTAAAGTAAAGTTCTGAATATTAAATGAAAAAACAAAAAAAAATAAAATAAAAATGTTGATGTCTCGAGTTTCCCATCTAAATGTGATGGTTAATTTGGAACTGGAATTCAATGAAGAGTCTTTAATTCGAGTCTAGTCATTTTTCTAGAGACACCATTTCCATTTTCTCTATCTCTTATGTATAAAAATGAAAATTTGATGTCCTCACGCTTTTATAACCTCGCCGAACCTACAAACAACATAGAATATACTACGTTTGTCACGGCTTGCGGCTAGAGCTGTTCAAGGGCCGGGCTACCCGTCCAAGCCCGTAAGCCCGCCCGATATTTTAAAGGGCTTGGACAAGAATTTTAAGCCCATTGGATGGGCTTGGACAAAAATATCAAGCCCGCTTATTAAATAGGCCGGGCTTGGGTATAAGAGCAAAAGCCCAAGCCCGGCCCGAGCCCGGCCCGATTAAGGATTATGCTTGTTTTTTATTTTTATTTATTGATATATAATATTTATTAAATATAATTTATACATACAACGTATTTTAAATAAGAAAAAGATGAATTATATATATGTAGAGAATCTTATTATCAATAAGAATAGTATATTATAGGTAGTACATATCATATTTTATATTTACAATTATATTTATATAATTAATTAATATAATTTAATTCTTAAAATAATTATTAAAAAAATATTAGACGGGCTTTTGGACGGGCCTTGGTCTAAGTATTTGATAAATGGGCCGGGCTTGGACAAAAGTTTGAGGCCCGTTTTATAAATGGGTCGGGCTTGGGCAACACTAATGACCTTAATCTTAAGGCTAGACCCGGCCCGAACCCGGCCCGGCCCGACCCATGAACAGGTCTACTTGCAGCGGAGTGAGCCAAAAACTTAGACCGACCAAGTCTTAATCAAACATATTGTACCGAGTCTTAATAAAACCAACATCGAAGGTGATTATGTACCGAGTCTTAATAAAAACCAACATCAAAGGTGATTATGATTTCCTTCTCTAGCTACTTCTCTTACCCAAAATAGCAACTTTTAACTTATGGCCGCAGAAATCATGTGTTTATCTACTCTATTAACACCCAAGTGAAGGAGTTTTCTTTTTTTTTTTATCCCATCTGGTGTCTTGATTAATCCGGATCTGACCCGTGTCGCGTATCTGGTTATGGTGGGTGAGTCTCCCAATAGAGATAGTTGGGTACGCAAGGTCTCGAACCTGAAACCTATTTAAACTGAAACAAGCCGCCTATCACTTGATCTAACCCCTTGTTGGTAGTGAAGGAATTTTCGAGGGGATAAAAGTGTTTCCTTCTACACAATCATGCAAAACATGTGTAAATCAATATTTTTTTTTTGCGTTAAAAGTGTTAGATGAATAATGAATTACGAGTAAAGAACTAAAGTGACGTTAAAAAATTGTTTTCATTGGATAATGTGGTGTGTTACGTGTGGACCAAAACATATAACTGAGTCAACGGTTATTTTTGACCGGATTTTCATGAGATTTTTTTTTGCCTGAAGGATTTTCATGAGATGGAAACTTCTACCTTAATGCATTTTGACATGTTGGGCACCACCGCGTTGAGTGAGATCTCGTAATAATTGATATTGATATATCTTTCTTGGTATATTTGAGGATATGTTCTTGGGGACGGTTGTGATCATGTATGTATTAAATTAAAAAATATAGCTATATATTAGATATTGTGAGAGGTAGAGAAGAAATTTTGTACGAAAAAGGAAGGAAGAGGTGGAGGATATTTGGACCCCACAAACAGGTTGTGGAGTTGACACATGTCCATTTTTTGAATTAATTAAGTATTTCAATCTAGTCCCTAAAGGACACAACCCGCTTGTGTAGTCTGCTAAACTCCACTGACAATGTATTGTATAATTTGCCTTAGATAAAAGCTCAACTTATCATGTCACTCATGATTCTATCCAATGAAGAAATGACAATACAAATATTATCCCATTTTCTCAAAGTGATCTACAACAATATATGTCTAAAATATTAAAATTTACATGATAAATCTTATCTCTTTATAACTTGAGATACCTTATGAGTTTTATTTTATTTTTTATACAGATCAAATTTATGGTTACAATACCGTTAGACAAATAACAATAAAGCAATACTAAAGGATAGCTAAAAAAAAAACTAAGGATAAGTGAAGGATATGTTAGAGTTTGCTGCTTTTTGCGTTATCCTTCTTGTCTCCTTTGCAAATGGATGAGTCCCCTTGAAGCTAAATTGCTTCGCCATTTCCTCAATATCTTGAGTCACTGGCTTTTGTTTCCAATGAACTGTTGTCATTCCCCTTGTAGCTTTTGCCCATCTCCTGTCCTTATTTTCGATCCATAAAGTATTGCACCCATTGTTGAGCAACCTCTGCAAAGTCATTCTCAGGAATCTGTTTTTTGTAATAACTTTTGAGGGGGCATGTAAACTCTTTGCTGATATGACCATGTTTCCTAAGGAGTCCCTTGCTAAGAAAGCTGCTCCTATCCAATCACTGCCTCGTTGCTTCTAGATTTCAATGAAGACAATCCATTCCCCTTCTCTAAGGTGAGGAATGCCTCTTTGGATCAATATGGCAGGATCATTAATTTTCCTTGGCCGACTTTTCTGATATTCTTTCTTCTCGAAAGGCTATCCTTGATGCATACATCTTAGCTTTCAAAATTGTGGCTAAAGGGTTTGGTATTCCTCCTTGGAAGCACACCTCATTCCTCTGTACCCATATTCCCCACAAACAGGTCGTAAAGGTTGCAGTGAATTCCTCTCCTTCTTTTGACCTTTGGTTATGTTTGTTCAACCATTGAATGATCCATTCACCCATATTAGTTTGCTCAAAGGCATGTATTCTAATCCCTAATTTTGAACCAAACCAGATAGCTCTAGCAAAATCGCATTCACAGAAAAGATGGTTTGCACTCTTCTTCTGGGCATGACAATGTTGACACGTTGCCTGTAAGTTTAGCCCTCTTCTGATCAATTGGTCAGTTGTTGGAACACCACCACTACATAATTTCCATAAGAAGACAATTATCTTTCATGGTATCTTCATGCTCCAAAGGGTATGCCATTGTTTTTGCTTGCTGAAGTCTAATTCACTTCCTCTTGATTCTCTCAAGATCAGTTGGTAAGCTGCTTTGACTGTGAATTTTCCTCCAAAGGTTTCCCTCCACACCACTTTGTTCTCATTGATCCTGAGAGGGATATCTCTAGACATCAGTTCTTGTCTGTCTTGTGATTGGAGTAGTCCCTGAGTGAGCCATTCAGCTCAGGTTTGATTTCTCATACACTTTAGACCTTGCACTAGCAGGGATTGGGTATCCGAAAGGCTTCATTGAAAAACTTGTTTTAACTTGTCCATCTTGAATGAACAGTTTATCTCCCTTGTTTGTCTGGATATCCATGCCTTTTTTGCATATGTCCCTTCCAACTATAATGTTTGTCCAGACCCAGGTATCTCCTGTCTTCTTTTGCACTTCTTCAAATGTTTTGTTGTTGCAGTATTTTGCCAACAGTTGTTTTGCTAGCATTGACTCAGGTTGCTCCATGATTTTCCAAGCTTGCTTCACCAAAAGTGCGCAATTCATATCCTCTGTTTTCCTAAAACCCAGCCCTTCTGCTCCTTTTGGCTTGCATAGTTGATTCCAATTTATCATGTGAATTTTCCTGTTTGATTCCCCAAGCCCCAACCAGAAATTCCTCACAATCCTATCCATTTTTTTTGACATGCTCCTTTTGGTGCCTTAAAAATTGCTAGTAGATAGTTTGGCATAGAGGATAGAGTGGATTGAATGAGGGTTTGTCTCCCTGCTTGGGACAATAACTGTGCCTTCCAGTTTTCCCATCTTGAAGAAGTTTGTCCAATAAAGGTTGGAAGAAGGCTTTCCTTCTTCTTAGCAATCTCATATCCATTCCGAGATACTTCCTTGGTTTATTGACTATGCTCATGCCAAGAATGCCTTTGAACCATCTCTTATGCTTCTGTTTACAATTTAGGTTAAGAAGAAGTTCAAATTTTTGCTTGTTCACCTTTTGACATGAGATAAAGCAATATTTATTGATCACTTGCTTTCCATTCCTGCATGTCTGGACTGCTGTTTTAAAGAAGAGATATGTGTCATCCGCAAACATCAGGTGATTTATTGGTTCTGCTATTCTTGCAATTTTTAATCCTTCTATATCTCCTCTATCTTGGCCCCTTAACATCATCAAGGAGAAGATGTTTTGACAGATACTGAAGAGGTAGGGTGATATAGGATCACCTTGTCATAAACCTTTCTTTGGTTCAAGCACCCCTCCATTAAGAAGAAACTGGTAATTAAGACATCGTGGTGGTGCATTGCAATATGATCTGGACACAATGATCAGTGAAACCCATCTTCTGTAGTATGACTTTGATGGAGTTCCAGCTAAGTCGATCATAATGACATGGTTAATTGTTGGACAATCTTTCATTTGGCATGTTTTTATTATTGGGACCATTAATTACTACTTGCCACATGTGAGGCAAATAAAATGGTCCCTCCAGGCTCCAACTTCTTTAATATATCACCAAATGCTAGTGTCTGGCGTGTCACCAAGTTTAACACAATTTTGATAGGAAAAAAAAAACTTTAAAGAGTAAATAATAAATTTTTTTTTGAAGAAGAGTAATAAATAATAAATTAAGTACATTTATTGTGGTATAATGTATTTAGTGGTTGTGATTTGTGAAGCATAAAGTGTAATTGTAACGTATACGGTGGTGCGCGTAGCATTATTCTATATATCATTCAATATCATAGTACTATCTTTTCCTCTCTTTTTTGGCATTATATATCAGTCTTTTCAATTTGCAATAATTAATGTTGTTTGCTGCAAGGAAAACGTGCGTGGGGGCAAAAGTTTTTTGTCCTTTAGGGGGGGGAGTAGTTTTTTTGGGAGTAACCAGGAACATAACGTTTAAGAAATATAGAAATAGGGGCGAAATAGCCCGATACAAAATACAACCTACTGCACATCATGCAGTAAAAGTGTTTGTATATAAATATGTGTTAGCCTTTTTAATGTTTCTCCCATGCTAGTATTGAGGAAGAAAGAAGCCTTCCTTGTAGTGTAGAGCGCTCTTACTAACTATAAAAAGTCATTGAGATGCTATATTTTCGTTGCTCAACTTTGATATTGTCTTTGGTTTCTTAAAGCTTTAGTGTTAGAGAGCAGCAAATCAAATCAACCTACTCCTTCGTTTCTTCCTATATATCCATTTTGTCACCTTTTCTTTCACTCATTTTCAGAATCTCTGCAACAATGGGGAGTACATATGAACATGATCATCATCAACAATATGATCTTAATGTACCTTTGCTTGTTAACGTAAACCAAAGCAAATTACAGGATTTAGAAGCACCTGGAAATCATGTTGATTATAGTACCAAAAGCGACACCCCTTTTTACAAGACTTGTTTCAACGGAATCAATGTTTTATCAGGTAATATATATTTTACTCATCGACTCTCTCATTAAACTAAGAAAATTGATAGTCTAATTTGCATTCTTGAATTGTTCTTTTGTTTGAGTTGGAATATTTCTCATAGCCTTTTTCACATCATTTTTCTTATATATGAATATTCATCTAAATCTTTCATAAAGTAGTAATATATGATACCGGAACTGATTAAACATTGGAGTTGTCTGCATGCAAAACATGGGAGAGAGTTGCTTCCATGTCTCTGGTCAAGCTTTTAAACAGAATAAAACCTTGCAGGCTTGATTTGGTTCTATATTTATTGGATTTATTTATACATTCAAGAAATTAAAATTAATGTTTATAATATATCACACAAGCTGGCTAAGCTAGAACTTGCATGGAAGAAGAAGGGAGATGGGGAGGCCGGGAGGGGGCGGCTGGGGGAAAAGCGCAGAAAAAGTTTTCATAAATATCCCATGAATTTCTAACATGTTAAGTACTAGCAAACAAAACAAGTGCTGTCTTATCTAAACTGGGGAGACGTGTAACCATACACTAATTATCTTGAAATTAATCTAAAAAAAAAAGAGCAAACCTGCAGAAATTCGAATAAATTTAGTGGTTTTCTGTAATTTTTAGTCACTAAAGATATTTAAAGAGCCTTATTTCGTTTGTCTTCTACTTCTTTAAACTTTACTTCAAATTGATCTCCATCATCATACAAAACGTGGTCGGATTAGCATACTATATAATATTGTAGTAATTTATATATAAACCCCATTTGTCTCATGCTTTTTGGAAAGAAAAAAAGCAAATATTATTTCCTCATACTTATTTCTTGACTTTTTCTATGAGACGTGTTAATTATTTTCAATATAAAAAGACTAGCTAGCTAGACTTTATCTAAAGTAAGGGGCCGGGCCGGATAAATTTGTTTTTGTGAGAGACTTGGGGCGATAAAATAGACAGCAGGGAGCCAGGGCGGAATGCTTAACTGATCATCTCTAAACCTATCTAATCTATATCATTAACATAATTAGTAGTATTTATCTTCTTCTTTTTTTTTTAACTAATGTGGTATCCTCAGGCCTTAATAGCTGATCAAGACTAATCCCTCTCGTGTCGGGAAAATAATATATAAGTTAAAGTCCCCTAACAAATGCATTTCCGAAATATCAAACCTCACCCTTATAAAAATGTAGTGTGTTTTACCATTTCAACTAATCATTGGTTTTTGTAGTATTTAGTTTTTTTTTTTCCTCGGGTGGGAATATGCAAAAGAAGCGACAAATTTATCCACAGTTGGGAGTAGATTGTTTTTGAATGTGTGGTGCTTGTGCCTAGAGAATGTTACACAAATTTTCACTAATCTCTTACTGACATTGATATTGTTTGTTGTCTAGTTAAAGACATTGCCTGCTCTAGAAACTACTAGACTTGTTTTCTAGATGAATGACGCATCCATCCATGACTTAATGAATGTCACATGGTCGGATGGTCCACCTCCTTTGTTATTAGATTTGGTTTTCCAATGGGAGGTGGCAAATTGTTTCACTAATGTGCAATCTGTGTGTTTATAGTTCTATCTGTGACAGTATAGACCACAAGAATCAATGCTATGATTATCCTGAAAAGGTTTTTCCCGCCACTGCATTAAGTCCAATGTTATAAGGGTAGCCTTATAAATAATGACGACGTACTATAGTAGGTTCAAGTCCCAATCATTATTAATCTAACAGCCAAATTGGACCATGAAGTCTCTGAAAATTAGGCATAAAAGTTTGGAAATGTCACTTTTTTCTTTTTTTGATAAACCTTGTTCTGTTGGTCACAGTTGTCAATTCAATCATTGCCCTTCATGAATTCCTTCTCTTCCGTTGTTCTTTACAATGCAAATTCCTGATATTAACTGAGCTCTACTTAACGACAACTGAAAACAAAAACAAAAAAATAACACCAACTAAAGCTCTTGGCTCTTGATGTTCAAAAGAAAGAGGGAAGCTACTAGGTATCGACAGCTTAGTATCAATGTTGGGGACTAGAAAGGAGCTTTTTCAATAAAAGGAGTTCTTAATTAGCTGCAAATAAAAGAGTGAGAAGAAAACTTGGGAAACTGTGCTTTACTACTACTAGTTTGTGAAGTCATTAGTTGTTTGTCTTGTACCAAAGGTATGGGTGGATTCACGATGGAATCTAATCTTCACGTAAAAAAATTTGGCACATAGTCTGCAGAAAAGTGTCTTATTAGGAAGATAAGAACAGATAGCTTTTGTCTGCATTAAACTAAGTTTTTAAAATGCTTAGGAAAGCTAAGACAATTGAAATCACATTTCTCCAAGCATAGTTTTCAAACAAGTAACACTGTTTTATTATATAAACAAAACTACTACTATTTATCTCTACCATTTTTCTTCCAATCCTTCTTATCTTACTTTCTTTCAAGCAAGACTTTTCAACTTTCCTCTGTTTCTCAATAATGGAGGCCATGTCAAATGAGGATTCATCCTTGACTGCGCCTCTAATTGAGGAAATTCAAAAAGAAGGGTTGTTAGAAAGCAAGCTAGAGGAAGTAGTAGATTCAGATTCTGCTTATTCCAGTGCAAGAAAAACCTCTGTCTTCAGAACCTGTTTCAATGTACTTAATGGTCTTTCAGGTTCTGTTTAACTCCTTGCTTTTTCTTCACTTGAAAATATTTTCTAAACCAACCAGCAATCTAAATTTCAGTTATGTTTTAAGGGTGCAACATTGAGACTGCAGGAGTTGACAAAGAACCCTTTCCTGTTCTGATTTCTTCTAACATGTTTATTTGGTTAAATTTCTTTCCTAACCCTAACCCTACCTAACCCTTTTGTTTGAAACTATTTTCAGGAGTAGGAATATTATCAATTCCATATGCACTGGCATCAGGAGGATGGTTGAGTTTGATATTCCTTTTTGCCATAGCCACTGCAGCATTCTACTCAGGCTTGCTGATTCAAAGATGTATGGATGCAGATTCAACTATCAGAACCTATCCTGATATAGGTGAGCGTGCATTTGGGAACATTGGAAGACTAGTAGTCTCCATTTTCATGTACATAGAGCTCTATTTCGTCGCGACGGGATTTTTGATTCTAGAAGGAGATAACTTGCAGAATTTGTTCCCAAGTGTTGAATTTGAACTAGGAGGACTAAGTGTTGGGGGCAAACAAGGCTTCATTATCATTGTTGCCATCATAATTTTGCCTTCTGTCTGGTTGGACAACTTGAGCCTTCTTTCTTATGTATCTGCTAGTGGAGTTATAGCTTCTGCAATCATCCTTGGTTCAATCATTTGGACCGGTGCATTTGATGGAATTGGGTTTCAACACAAAGGAACATTGATAAATTGGGAGGGAATTCCTACTGCTGTCAGCTTATACGCCTTCTGTTATTGCGCTCATCCGGTTTTCCCTACCCTTTACACTTCAATGAAGAAAAGGCATCAATTCTCCAATGTAAGTACTACTATCAACTCTCCAATTTATGTTGTAAAGCTGTTGGTATCAAGTGATGTCTGATTTTTGACACTTTTCTGGTATGCAATTTCAGGTCCTGATTGTATGCTTTGTATTGTGTACAATCTCTTATGCTTCAATGGCGATCTTCGGGTACTTAATGTTTGGACCGGATGTTCAATCACAGATAACTTTGAATCTTCCAACTGAAAAGCTAAGCTCAAGGGTGGCAATATACACTACCTTGGTGAACCCCATAGCCAAATATGCATTGATGGTTACACCAATTGTGAATGCCACCAAAACCTGGTTTCCATCTCACTGCAACAAGCGATTCCTCAGCCTCCTCATTGGCACCACCCTTGTAATCAGCACTGCTTTGGTGGCTCTGGCAGTTCCATTCTTTGGCTCCCTCATGTCCCTTGTTGGAGCATTTTTGAGCATCTCAGCTTCAATCATACTACCATGCCTCTGCTACTTGAAGTTGTCAGGAATCTATCAGAAACTCGGGTGCGAAATGGTTTCCATAGGGCTGATAATACTGATGGGTATTACCGTGGTGATATTTGGTACTTACACATCTGTTGTAGATATCGTAGGACATCTATAAATGTCAATTAATGACTATGTATAAGCTTAAATTTTGTTATCTATATATATAATGTAATCTCGACGAATCCAATCATCATCGGACAAATCGGATACGAGCCAACAATTATCATATGCCATGGTATATGTTAGATATGGCTTGAAATGCAAATCCTGCCTGTGGAGCTGGAGCTGACCCTACCATTTTGACTTGGAGAAGGTGTTTATCGTTTGTTGTTTGTTGGGTGACATAAGAGTGGGGTGCATTGAAAAACAAGAAACAAATTCTAAAGCCTCCAGGAAATGCAATTCCTCTCGCATCTGAAGCTAGAATTATGGTTGACACAACTCATCAAGCGGCTTTCAAAGAATTTCATAATCATCATTTATGTGACAAACAGATCTTAAGTAGAGCATAAGTTTTTGTTGAATCTTGGTTCATAGTATACCTTTCATGCTTCAATTTATGAAATTGTTTTGTTTTGAATCTTGTCAAATCTTGGGATTTTTGCTATGTGTTTGTGAAGTAGTTAGTCTCTCTTTAAACTTACTTTTGAGGTAATTTATGTACCATAAATGATTGGTAGACATCATTGACCCATATGAATAAATAAACTTGGTCCTTGCTGTATTTTTTAACACTCAGAAACAACTTGAAACTCTCAACCATATGAATTTCTCTGTTTTCATGTACAAAAAGCATTGGCCTAAAACAAAATTCAAAGCTAGTAGTATGTCTTAATTTGGAACTTTGTATGCATGATTTAGGTTAAATGAACACTGAATCCCCCATGATTGATATGGTCTATATTGTGATTCATTAATTAAAAAGATAAATTGGTGAGCATGGCCAATTTTTTCACTGATGTAAAATTTCGGATGAAAGCTATAGTTATACTTTCTAAGGGAATTTGTTTTATGCTATGTTTGGAATAAGTATGTTACAGATAAAGCCTGGGAAATATTTGGGCTAACAGTGTTAACCATTGGTGCAGTTACAATAACAGTTAAGAATGTGAATGAGATGCTGCGCTGCAGTTTGTACAGTTAGGAATGTATTATGTTCAAGTAATCCACTTTGGCTATCTTGCTTGCGTAATGGTATTTGGTTCTATATTGAATTTCATATATAAAAATTTTGAGGAAGTCAATCCATCTGTTGTTTTTGGTAATCATTTTTCTTTTGGCTTGTTTGATATTCAGTTTGTGTTATGATTGCACCAGCTTGTCATACATATATTGATTCCAGAACAGACAGGTAACCATTACTTTCTACTCTTCAAATTATGTTTGCCTTGATTAATCTAAACTAATGAGTAGTTTATGAGAGAAAACTAACTAAAAACCAAGACGGCATCGAAAAACACCCTTTGTTTTTTTACTCAGCAGCTAGATCATTTCACACGATGCAGCTACTTTCTAATTTTCAAGTTTCTGCAGCAACCGGAAATAAAACTAAATTACAGGCTTTGAAGCATGGGCATAAAACTTGTATAATTTCCTATAGTTTTGTCAGTTTTGCCGTGAATGAAGAAATTAGACAATTGTAGTCACCTATTCATGTATTTCTCACCCATTATAGTCACCACCAACTTGCTTTAAAATTATTGTTTTTTTATATATAAGAACTTATTTTAAATTTAAAAAATTGGAACTACTAATGTTGAATTTTTTCTTCTTATTAACCAAGACAGTAGTAACTAGTAAGCGTTCAACTATCTTGCCTTGTATCAGTCTGGCTGTATGCAGGCACAGAAAGCATAAAAAGGTTCATGAGTTTTTAAGCTAAAATTTTGTTTCGAAAATAACCCAACCCACATATACAAAAGAATGATATAGTTCTCTAAATTCTTGACTAAAGGATGCATATAAAGCAATTTAACTACAAAAGATTAATCATTTTCATTTGTAAGGTCAGTGTATCTAGCAAAGAATAGATGCCATCAAAATCAGATTGAGAATCATAACCTGACAAAAACGGATAAATAGAGCCATTTAACTCAATACAGCTTTCACCAGCCATCTTTTTCAATCTTCCATCCCTCATAACCTTCCGTATATTTGCTGCTCTATCCCACATCCCAGCTTCTGCATACATGTTTGCAACCAACACCAAATTTCCACTCCTCCTTGGTTCCAACTCAAGCAACCTCTTTCTCACCTCATCACCCACACCATCAGTATCATTGACCTTATGAATAATGCATGCGCTTAGCAAAGTCCTCCATAAAATCGGCTCAGGCTCGACAGGCATGTTGGTTATGAAAGTGTAAGCATCTTTCAACCGACCAGCACGACCCAAGACATCAACCATGGCAGCATAATGAACCATCATAGGCTTAATCCCATGCACATGCTCCATTTCATGAAAATATCGGTACCCATCATCCACCAAACCCGAATGGCTACAAGCACAAAGAACTCCAAGAAAAGTAACATAATTTGGTCTTGTACAAGAACTTCTCATCATTTCCCCAAAAAGTTGAAGTGCTTCTTTGGCAAAACCATGTTGTGCAAATCCTAAAATCATTGCACTCCAAGTCCACACATTTTTCTCCTCCATTCTATCAAAAACTCGATTAGCATAGCAAACATTTCCACTTTTTGCATACATATCAACAAGTACAGTCCCTAACTGGCAATTCAAAGACAGACCCCTCCCAATAACTAGGGAATGAAGCACCCTTCCCAGGCTTAAATATCCTAGTTGTGCACATGCCGAAAATAAAATCACCATCGTGGTTTCATCAGGTGCAAACCCACAATCCCTCATTTTTACAAAATACCCAATTGCATCCTTAACGCGAAAATTTTCAACGGAAGCAGTAATCACCGCATTCCATGAGACTACAGTTCTCTCACCCATTTCATCGAACACTTTGTTTGCATCCACTATCTCCTTACAGCACCCATAAAAATTAACCAAATTATTCTGAACGTAAACATCATCATCTAAGCCATGCTTCACAATCTCCCCATGAGCTTGTCTCCCTTCCTTGAGTGCCTCAGCACCCGCACAGGCCTTCAAAACAAATGGGTAAGTAAGTTTATTGCGTCGATGCCCTCGTTTTCGCATCTCTTTAAGCACCCAGATTGCATTTTGGGGAGAATTACTCGAAGCATATCCTCGAATGAGGATATTCCATGTAGAGGGAGTTGAATTGATTGAGTTGAAAAGGAGGGAATGTGCATAACCAAGGCTTTTGAAGTGAGACAAAGAGGAGAATCTGACAAGTTCATTAAGGAGAAAAGAGTCTTGGCGGAGATCAGAGATGACAATTTGGGCGTGGATTTGAAATAGGTGCTTTAATGAAGAACAGAGCTTTAACAGAACCAGGAATTGATGTTTTTTTGATAGGAAGTTTTGGCTGCACATTGTTGGAGGGAAACCCGTTGGCGGTTGAAAAACAAAACGAGAAAATATATGTATTCGCTTGAGATTCAAACGACGTCATTTTAAGGCTTGTAAAAAGTTTACATACACATGCAGTGTTAGTTGTTAGATTTTATTTTTACAAGTTAAAGCTGCAAAGTAATGTAAAAAGTTGCTGAATTTGTTTCTAGACCTGCTCAAAAGGGCCCGGCCCAGCCCCGAAGGCCCGCCCGAAAAATGGGAGGGTTTGGGTAAAAATTGAAGACCCGAAAATCAGGCCTTGGACAAAGAAATAGTACCCGATTAAAAAATCCGTCGGGCCTTGGTTTTGATGTTTTAGGTCTGAGTCCGACCTGTATTATATATAAATAATATAATATAATTAAATAATTATATTTATACATAATAAAATTGAATAATTTATATGTATACACTGAGGCAAATCATACAATACACCGTCAGTGGAGTTTAGCAGACTACTCAAGCGGATCCTGAAGGATGACATGTGTCCTATAGGGACTAGATTGAAATATTTAAAACTTAATTAATTAAAAAAATGGACGTGTGACAACTCCATAACCTGCTTATGGAGTCCAAAATTTACACCGCCGGTGTATCAAATAATTACCAATACATTAATTAGAACTTGTAAACTTTATTAAAATTTAATCTTTTTATCACAATTTATTTTGATTTAATTTGTTATTAGATTATATATAAATTTTAATGTTTAAATTTTATTTTCTATTAGAAATTTAATTATTATTTTATTTTAAAAACTAAATATGGGCGGACTTGTGCGGGTATTGGACATGTGTTTAAAAATATGGACGGGTCTTGGACAAAAATTGAGACCCGTTTTTCGGATCGGACCGGACTTGGACCAACATATATTGTACAATTATTAAGCAAAACCCAGCCGAACCCGGCCCCGCCCGGCCCAGCCCATGAGCACCTCTATTTGTTTCCCTTGAAAGTTGAATTAAAGGCAAAATATGTATCCTTTTTATTAAAAGTTTGTCCCTTAATTTGTATCAACATAGATGCATTTGATTAAGGGTTTTAGGAAGTTACAAGATTGCAAATTAATTATTAGCTAGAAAAATAGCATTGTTATAGCCTAATTAGTTATAAAACTAGTAGTATGGTTTCTGAACTCTTTTAACAGATTATTTTTAGAAGATTATAGTTTCTAATTTCTGAATAATTACACTTGTTCAGATTGGGTAATCAGATCTTAACCTCATTTCGATTCAACAGAATCTAGTAAAATAGTTACTACTCACTCGAATCACCCCTATATATTTACATCATTTAACTGCTATATGCTCCACCACCAAATCCTGCATTTCTAGAATCCCCCCTCTCTATCTTTGTTTCCGATTCGGTGAATTATTCTAAGAATGTTTCCTTCAGCTGATCAGGAGCAGTTGAATCTTGCAAAAGCCGATCGCCCTTATGATTTTTCACCATTACCCCAGGAATCTTGTGTTGTTCAAATAAAAGAAGAACCCCATTCTTCACAAGTGGAAGGAAACAATAATATTTTTGCCCAATTACCAGATAGTACATCTTCAGACTTGTTTGAATCAGCAAACAGGTTATTCATGGACATCATCTATTATGCTGGACTCCTAATCGTTACGACTGTTCTTCTTTACAGGGGATGCTGGTACATCATCAACATTCGTTTCTTGTATCCCTCACCCCTTCTCGAGACTAACTCGTTAACAATATCCAACCTCAACATCTTTGACTCGAATTTGGTTGGAATTTGGGATGTCTACATCACGTTCGGGCATTCCATGGACAATTATGCAGAAGTTACATACTATAATTTTTTAGCAGGTTCCATTTATTATAAACAAGTCAACAATACACATGCAAGAAACAATTTATTTGCAAAGGCTAAAGCAATGGCATTTGGCGTGCAGCAGAAGGAACATAGTAGGGTGCATTTAGAGTTTGCAAATACAGGATTGGAAGTCGGGCAATCGGGTTTGGTAGATCAAGTTATCAAGGAGATAAACAATGATGTAAAAATGGAGTAATGAATTTCTCATTGGAGATAGCGGTTCAAGCTGAATTTGAGAAATGGGGGGAAATATGGACAGGTTTAGATTCAAATAGAATTGATAGGTATTGTTGGGACTTTACTGCGGGGATTGATAGGGTTACGGGGAAAGGAAGGTTAACGGATGCCATGGCTGTATTTTGTGATTGAATGTATATAATTTTTTGTTTTCTTCCAATTTGTTTTTTTGTGTTAGATATTGTTGTTAGATAGATGTTTAAATAATGGACTGGCCATGGAAATGGTCAAATTAATCCATCATTTGAACTAAAAATAGACAAAACAAAAGTCATTCAGTTATTTCTTTTGGCCGTTTTGGGAATTAGAGAATAGTAATAGAGGTCGGAACGAAAATGGAAGGAATGAAGACACTTAAAAATTACCCACTTTCATTATTATAATATATATATATAATTGATCAGAAAGAGGGGTTTTCAAGCTCATTTTATTTTACATTTGTAAATTAAGATACAGGTACAAATTTGTTCTGTTTCGCTTGAAATTTGAAAAAACGAAAGACAAAATGTGGAGGATCCCTTGTTTTTTATTAAAAGTTGATCATTATGGCATATATTATATATATCTACATGTATGACAATTGGATGAACAAACAAGGCTGTAATAAACTATTAACTATGTACATTTATAAAGTGACTCAAGCATTGATCATCTCACGAACAGGAGTTCTGTTTACTTTTAGTACAGGAGCATCAACAAATTCTGACAGAATTGCTCTGAACTCATCTCCTGTAAGTGTTTCTTTCTCCAGTAACACCTCCACTAGCTTATCAATGGCGTCGCGGTTATTCCTTATATGGCTCTTAGCAACTTCATATGCACTTTCAATAATTTTCCTCACTGATGAATCAATGTCTTCCGCGAGTTTCTCAGACATATTATTCCTGGCTAGCATCCTTAAGACCACGTCACTACATGGTCTAGAAATCACTGGAAGCAGTAATCACCGCATTCCATGAGACTACAATTCTCTCACCCATTTCATCGAACACTTTCTTTGCATCCACTATCTCCTTACAGCACCCATAAAAATTAACTAAATTGTTCTGAACGTAAACATCATCATCTAATCCATGCTTTACAATCTTCCCATGAGCTTGTCTCCCTTCCTTGAGTGCCTCAGCACCCGCACAGGCCTTCAAAAAAATGGGTAAGTAAGTTTATTGCGTCGATGCCCTCGTTTTCGCATCTCTTTAAGCACCAGCAGATTGCATGTTTGGGAGAATTACTCGAAGTATCTGAATTGAGTGAGTTGAAGAGGAGGGAATGCGCATAACCAAGTCTTTTGAAGTGAGACAAAGAGGAGAATCTGACAAGTTCATTGACGAGAAAAGAGTCTTGGCGGAGATCAGAGATGACAATTTGGGCGTGGATTTGAAATATGTGTTTTATTGAAGAACAGAGCTTTAACAGAACCAGGAATTGATGTTTTCTTGAGAGGAAGTTTTGGCTGCACATTGTTGGAGGGAAACCCGTTGGCGGTTGGCGGGTGAAAAACAAAACGAGAAAATATATACACTTTATTGGGCTTTATTACTGGGTTTATAGTCTAAAAAGTCTAAGAAGTGCAAGATGATAATTATTTCATGAATTTTATTTGGATGGTGGATTTGATATAATGTTTATTCATTTAAGTTATAACTAAGTTATACCTTGCACGGTGTTGAAAGCTTGTAATTGTGGTGTTGATTGTTGAAAACTTGTAATTGTGATGTTGTAAACTTGTATTAATCTATGTAATGTTTTGTACTAAACTTTTTATGAACTATATTTTGCTTAAAAAATTAATTGTAATATTCGGGTAACGGGGATTTCCCATACCCGTCAGATCCCCACGGGGACGGGGACGGGGATGGGGACTTTATTTCATTCCCCGCCGGGACGGGGACGGGGACGGGAATAAGGTCTTCAAGTCGGGGAAGGGTTCGGGGAATATAGTACCCGCCTAAATCCCGCCCCGTTGACATCCCTATCTACCCGTTTATTTTGATATAATTTAATCACTTTCTATAGAAAGTATATGGTAGAAAACAATTTAGGATGTTTGGTTATTTTTTTCAGAGAAAGTTTAGCGTAAGAAAGTTTAATTGACCTAAATACTTTCTCTCCAAAGTGAGAAAGTGCTTTAACATGGTTTTGGGACAAATTACATAAAAGGGTCTTGTTTTAAAATTTTGGATATTTCTCAAAGGGTATTTTAATAAATTTAACCTTATTTTCATTGGAAAATAACAAACCAACCAAACATTTTAAAGCACTTTCTTAGGAATTTAATTTAAACTTTAGAGCTTAAAGAAGCATGCTAAATTACTTTCTTAAGGAAAAAAACTTTATAATCCTAAACTTTCTATAGAAAGACTTTCTACTTTTTTACTTTTTATAGAAACTTCCAAACGGATTGCTAGATTTTAATCCATTTTTTTTACAAGTTTGAGCTGCAAAGAAAGGTAAAAAACTTGCTTAATTTATTTCCCTTGAAATTTGAAAATTAAAGGCACAATATGGATCCTTTTTCTTAAAAGTTTGTCCCTTAATTTGTATCAACATAGATGTATTTGGTTAAGGGTTTTAGGCAGTTACAAGATTGCAAATTAATTACTTATTAGCTAGAAAAATGGCATTGTTATAGCCTAATTAGTTATGAAACTAGTATGGTTTTTGAACTCTTTTAACATATTATTTCTAGAAGATTATAGTTTCTAATTTCTGAATAATTATAGTTGTTCAGATTGGGTAATTATGTTAACCTCATTTTGATTCAACAGAATCAAGTAAAATAGTTACTGCTCACTCAAATCACCCCTATATATTTACATCATTTAATTGCTATATGCTCCACCACCAAATTCTGCATTTCTAGAATCTCTCTTCTCTATCTTTGTTTCTAGTTCGGTGAATAATTCTAAGAATGTTTCCTTCAGCTGATCAGGAGCAGTTAAATCTTGCAAAAACCGAGCGCCCTTATGATTTTTCACCATTACCCCAGGAATCTTGTGTTGTTTTAGTAAAAGAAGAACCCCATTCTTCACAAGTGGAAGGAAACAATAACATTTCCTCCCAATTACCAGATAATACATCTTCAAACTTGTTTGAATCAGCAAACGGATTATTCATGGACATCATCTATTATGGTGGACTCCTAATCATTACGGCGTTTCTTCTTTATAGGGGATGCCGGTACATTATCAACATTCGTTTCTTATATCCCTCACCCCTTCTAGAGACTAACTCATTAACAATATCCAACCTCAACATCTCGGACTCAAATTTGGTTGGAATTTGGGATGTCTACATCACGTTCGGGCATTCCATGGACAATTATGCAGAAATTACATACTATAAGTTCTTAGCAGGATCCATTTATTATAAACAAGTCAGCAATATACATGCAAGGAACAATTTGCTTGCAAAGGCTAAAGCAATGACATTTGATGTGCGGGAGAAGGAACATTCTAGGGTCCATTTAGAGTTTAAAAATACAGGATTGGAAGCCGGGCAACCTTGTTTGGAAGATCAAGTTATTAAGGAAATAAACAATGAAGTAGAAAATGGAATAATGGATTTCTCGTTGGAGATAGCGGTTCAAGCTGAATTTGAGAAATGGGGGAAATTATGGTCAGGTTTAGACTCTAATAGAATTGATAGGTATTGTTGGGACTTAACGGCAGGGATTAATAGGGTTACGGGGAAAGGAAGGTTGATAAATGTCATGGCTGTATTTTGTGATTGAATGTATATAATTTTTTGTTTTTTTCCGATTTGCTTTTTTGTGGTAGATATTGTTGTTAGATAGATGTTGAAATAATGGAATGGCCATGGAAATGGTCAAATTAATCCATCATTTGAACTAAAAATAGACAAAACAAAAATCATTCAGTTTTCTTTTGGCGGTTTTGGGAATTAAAGGATAGTAATATAGGTCAGAACGAAAATGGAAGGAATGAAGACACTAAAAATTTTCCATTTTTATTATTATAATAATTGATCAGAAAGAGGAGTTTTCAAGCTCATTTTGTATTACAATTCTAAACTACAAAGAAAGGTACAAATTTGTTCTGTTTCGCTTGAAATTTGAAAAAACTAAAGACAAAATGTGGAGGATCCCTTATTTTTTATTAAAAGTTGATCATTTTAATTTAGCATATATATCTACATGTATGGCAATTGGATGAACAAACAAGGCTGTAATCTAATTGTTTATATATTAGACTCTATCAATATAGAAAACTGCCTAAACTAAACTATTAACTATGTACATTTGTAAAGTGACTCAAGCATTGATCATCTCACGAACAGGAGTTCTGTTTACTTTTAGCACAGGAGAATCAACAAATTCGGACAGAATTGCTCTGAACTCATCTCCTGTAAGTGTTTCTTTCTCCAGCAACACCTCCACTAGCTTATCAATGGCGTCGCGGTTATTCCTTGTATGGTTCTTTGCAACCTCATATGCACTCTCAATAATTTTCTTCACTGATGAATCAATGTCTTCCGCTAGTTTCTCAGACATATTATTCCTGGC
Source organism: Corchorus olitorius (assembly GCA_001974825.2). Lineage (NCBI taxonomy): Eukaryota > Viridiplantae > Streptophyta > Magnoliopsida > Malvales > Malvaceae > Corchorus > Corchorus olitorius. Next base: position 29,501 of record AWUE01012081.1, read on the forward strand.
TAGCATCCTTAAGACCACGTCGCTACTTTGTGCCATAGGATCAGTTAATGCCCAAGGTCCAATCTCTGACATGCCAAACATTGTTACCATCTGTAAAGACACAAAGAAACTTTGTTTAGTTAAAAAACACTTAAACTTAGTTTTCAGTTTTAATTATGAGTTTGAAATATCAGATTCTTTTTTGAATGCAAAGCAGACCTGTCTTGCTATTTGAGTTACTTGTTGCAAGTCCCCTGCTGCACCTGTAGTAATTTCTGATTCTCCAAATATTATCTCTTCTGCTGCTCTTCCACCAAGTCCTCCTACTATTCTAGCAAAGAGTTGTTGTTTGGAAATGAGAGATGGATCTTCACCCGGTATGAACCATGTTAGGCCTCGCGCTTGGCCTCTAGGGATCAAAGTCACTTTTTGAACTGGGTCATGTCCTGGGGTTAATGACCTGTTACGTGTTAAAAACAATCATATTAGAATTCTGATGAAAATATTGATAATTTTATCTGACTTATTATGAGAAATGATTTCTTATGAATACTTACGCGCAGATGGCATGTCCAACTTCATGATATGCCACAAGAATTTTGCTCTTCCCATCTGTCATCTTAGTACCCTCCATTCCGGCCACAATTCGGTCAATTGAGTCATCAATCTCTTTCATAGTGATCTTGTCTTTGCCTCTTCTACCAGCTAAAATGGCAGCTTCATTCATAAGGTTTGCCAAATCTGCACCACTGAATCCTGGAGTTCTCAATGCTATTACACTAAGAGAAACATCCTTATCCAGCCTCTTATTATTGCTATGTACTTTTAGTATTTCCTCCCTTCCTCTTATATCAGGCAATCCAACAGTAACCTGCTCAATCAACAAGTTTTTAAGTGTTCCTAACTTTCTTCCCAAGGAATTGAAAATCATAGTGATCAAATCTATTACAAAAGATTGTTGTATAAGTAAATTTACCTGTCTGTCAAATCTTCCAGGCCTCAGCAAAGCAGAATCGAGAATTTCAGGCCTATTAGTAGCAGCAATGACAATAACACCAGTATTACCAGTAAAACCATCCATTTCAGTTAGCAATTGGTTTAAAGTTTGCTCCCTTTCATCATTCCCTCCACCTATTCCAGTTCCTCTTTGTCTTCCAACAGCATCAATCTCATCTATGAACACTAAACAAGGTGAACTAGCCTTTGCCTTATTGAACAAATCCCTCACTCTTGAAGCTCCCACGCCGACGAACATCTCTATGAACTCTGATCCTGAAAGTGAAAAGAATGGAACCCCTGCTTCCCCTGCAATTGCCTTTGCTAGCAATGTTTTTCCAGTCCCGGGCGGTCCAACTAAAAGTACTCCTTTAGGAATTTTTGCCCCTACTGCAGCAAATTTCTCTGGGGTTTTTAGAAACTCAACTATCTCTTGAAAATCTTGCTTTGCTTCATCAACACCAGCAACATCATTGAAAGTCACTCCTGTGTTTGGTTCCATCTGAAATTTGGCTTTGCTCCTATTGGTATTAAAAAAATGTTAATAACCAAATCTATGTAGTTCTAATTAATTAACACATAAAAAGCTCAATTTTAAGTTACCTTCCAAGTCCAAAAGGCAAATTGGGACCTCCAGGAGTATTTGGAGATGAACTCCTTAGCAACAAAGAGCCAAGCAAAATCAAAGGAAATGCCAAGTTTCCCAACGAGTCAAGTAAAGCAACTGACCAATTGAGCTCCATTGGATGAGCAGCAAAATCTACATTCTTCTCCTTCATTTTCCTTAGCAATTCTTGTGGCAATCCGGGTAACTGAATTCTTACCCTCTGGATTTTATCAAGTGCCGGATTATATATCTCAGCAATCGCCACGGTTCCATTCTCAAACAAGTCCACCTTTCTCACTCCACCTTCATCCAAGTACTGCAAGAATCTTGAATATGACATTCTACTTGATGTGCTCTCATTTGGGGCCTCTGGCTCAGCTTTTGAAGGCTGAGAAGCTAAGAGTCCTCCTCCAATTAGACCCAAGGCAGTTGAGCTCAGTAGTTTCCTTTTGCTAAACTTGATGTCTGAGGCTATTTTAGGACAAGTGTTTTCTCTAACATTTCCTTTGGGGATGTTAGAAAACTCCTTAGATTTGCAAACAGGAAGGTGGGAGACAGAAAGAGATAGAGCAGGTGACATACTTGGCAAGCTATGTTTCATGTTGTTTCCAAGTTTTTGAGCAGTTTCTTTTTTTTTTTTTTTTCTGATTTGGAGGGAAAGGTTGGTTTGGAGTTCCATAAATAAGGTGATCATATTCAGTTCAGACAAGGATGTTTCTAGCACTTCATTTTTGGCCTTTTTCTCTGGCTTGGATATAAATTGGTCAACTTTACCATTTCCTGAAGGGTCTGGAAATTGTACTTGGTTCATAGCTAAGCTTATATATGCAAAAATGACCTAGGATTTCTTTTAATAATGGAACAAAAGGAGTCCAATTCTAAAATTGCAATATGAAGGTCTTGTCATTTAACCATCTCTCGTTCTCAGCCATACATTATTTTCCTTTCATTTCCATTCATGTTTGATTAATCTCCTAACCATACACTTGGAAATGATTTAAACAGTTTGGGCATTGGATTTTTTATGTTCATGAAACCATGGAGTATATATTCTCAAATGATGCCACGTTAATATTTTACTATGTGGCACATAGCTTTTCTAGCATAAGAATTTTTTGGTAAAATAATCATATTAGTAATAAACTTTTTATGGATTCTTTTTCCAACAAAATTCTATTTTCTTGTACCTGATTCGGATAAAAACAAGATTAAAAGAAGTTGAAAATTTGTCCAACAATACCAAAATTATACTCCCGAATGTTCACTTTTGGACCGAATCAGGTACGGAAAATGAAGATTAATTGAAAATTATTGCAATTGCAATCTTAAAAGAATATATATATTTGGGGTTTAGTGGTTTTTTTTTTTAATTTAGGGGGAAAAGGACACCACATTTTTTTTTAATTTAAAAACGACGTCGGATATAAGGAAAACTTGGGGGTTGCGTTTGGCAACATCGAATTCATTAACCGTTAAAAACTACCCACAAAATTTCAAATTTCAAACTAAGGACAAAACCCTTTAAATATCACAGAATTCCCCCCAAAACTTTTCATTTGCTTACCTTCAGGCAGTTTCTTTTCTTTTCTTCTCAAAATTCCCTTCTCTGTTTTGACAAAATGGAACAAACCGAAGAAGCCATTGGCATCAAAGTGTACAATGCAACTCCACCAGAAGGCCCTACACCATCCGCCTCCGTCTCTCGTCGGCCACTGGAACCAGGGCGGAGGAGGAAAGCCGTGGCAAAAGGAGTACAAAAAACTATCTCCAAAACTTCAATGCTTGTAAACTTCCTCCCAACAGGCACCCTTTTGACATTCGAAATGGTTCTCCCTTCGATTTACCACCATGGCGATTGCTCCCCTGTTAACACCATGATGCTTTACGTCCTCTTAGGCATTTGCGCCCTCTCTTGCTTCTTCTTTCATTTCACTGACAGTTTCCGTGGCCCTGACGACAAAGTTTACTATGGTTTCGTGACCCCCAAGGGACTGGCTGTGTTCAAACCTGGCATTGAAGTTGAGACTCCAACAGATGACAGATACAAGGTTGGACTCACTGATTTTGTGCATGCAATCATGTCGGTCTTGGTGTTCGTTGCTATCGCCTTTTCGGACCACAGAGTCACGACATGTCTATTCCCAGGGCATGAGAAGGAAATGGACCAAGTTATGGAGAGTTTCCCATTGATGGTTGGAATTGTTTGTAGTGGTCTGTTTCTTGTGTTTCCTACCACTCGATATGGTGTTGGTTGCTTGGCTGCTTGAAATTTGTAATAACACCATGGTTGTTAATTAAGACTTAGTATATCATCTAGTTTACTTAAATAAGATTAGTTTTAATTTATGGGTTGTGCCTGGACAAGATTATGTATATTATTGTTTATTTATGTTTGTGATTTTTTCTTTCTGGTTTTTGTACTCTGCAGAACACTTTATTTGTGTTTGGATTTATGAACTACTCATCGACATTGAAATTAATGTGGTCAGATAATGATGTAAGGAAATTTTCGATGCATTCTTTTTTTCTTTCCCCTGTTATATTAATCAAAATATTTATTGATTTTATGGTAAATAAACTGATTCTGCCTTTCAACATGTCTGCTATTTCCAACTTTTCCCCTGTTTTTTTTCTGATTTTCTTTTCCATGTACCAAGCTAAGCCGATATCAGTATAGATAATGCCAGCAGTTGCTCAAATCTAGACACATCATCCATCAAAGAAGATTAGTCTAAAATATATGAAACAGTTTAGAGGCACATTTTTTTTTGGTACAAAGTTTAGAGGCACCTTTAATTCCCATCCTCTTTCACTATGGACAGCTCTTTCAGACGCCTCACAATCCCAAATTGTTAATTGCAAATTGCACGTATGAACTTCTAAGTATGAACTTCTAAAAAAAAAAGGAAAATTTTATGGCAAATTATACAATACACCGACGGTGGAGTTTAGCAGACTACACAAGCGGGTCCTGAAGGGTGACATGTGTCCTCTAGGGACTAGATTGAAATATTTAAAACTTAATTAATTAAAAAAATGGACATGTGTCAACTCCACAACCCGCTTGTGGAATCCAAAATTTACACCGCCGGTGTATCAAATAATTACCCAAATTTTATTTGGGACGGAAATTGAATAAATTTTGTTAACAAATTGGACAGAAATTGGATGAAATTTAACGGAGTCATATCAATTTCTGTCCAAAAAGGGCTAATTTTCCTCCAATTATTAACGGAATTCAAACAATTTTGTCCATAATGGCTAATTTGTTTCCTTTTTTTGACAAATTCAGACGTGTAATTAACAGTTTTGAAAGTTTAGGGCTAATTTGTTAAAATTACAATAATTCCTATATAATCAGTCTAAAGGAAGTCTAGTGATATCATTTTTACTTTGAACACAAATAAAATGACAAATAGATTAGGATTATTATACAATACATTGTCAATGTAAATTTTGGACTCCACAAGCATATTAAGAAGTTGATGACACACACTCATTTTCTTGATTAATTTTATTTTTAAAATTCAAAACTATTCCCTAAATGACACATGTCAACCCCTAACCCCGCATGTGTAGTTTGTTAATCTCTATTGACAGTGTATGCCTGTATTGTATAATTTTTCAATAGATTATTTAAAAAATAATCACACAAACAAAGATTAAAATTATCAATAACAAGAGGGGTAACTTGCGCTGGCGCGTCGAGCGTTTTGCAATTTGAATTGTTAAATGTTGCTTTTATATGAATTGCCTTCAGTTTGGTGTAGTTTGGTGTTGTTAAGGAGTAGGAACAGTTTGGTAATGTAAAGGAGTAAAAAAAGTTGAGTAGCAAATTTTTAATGCAATAAATTGATTGATATGAGTTATGCTCTATAGTGAGTAAAATGTAAAGAGGAAGTCTTAGGATGAATTTGATTCCGTTGAATCATCTAGTAAGTACATTGTTGCAAAGGCATATACATTTTTGCTAAAAAAATTGCTTCAAAGCTACATAAACATTTACTATAATTTAATAAGTAAATAACATAAACACTGAAATTGAAAACATAAAACTTGGAGCTGTGGCTTGCTTTCCTTCACTACCCTGGTTGCTTGCTGCTATTACTGGTGGATTTGCTTAATAGAGTTAAAAGTTGTAGGTATGTAAACATATATAAATCAAGTGCATTTGAATGTTAAGGCTGTGTAGCTCTTGATGTACACTAGTTCACTTAAAGGACATGAAAACGGAGAACTTATTGAAAGAAGGTAATACCATTCAAAGCAACAAATTGCCCTTTCGGCTTCATTAGACCATGCCCTTTCTTTTTATCTTTCCATACTACTCAGCAAATTTATAAATCTCAACCTTCTAATAAGTATTTGTCATAAAATAAGCTCAATTCCATACTACTCACTAAATTTCTTTTGAGGTTATAAGGCACGAGTAAAGAGAACTCATCCAAAGAAGAGAAGTTAAAAGGCATGGTTAAAGAGAACACTTCAACAGTAGTGTAACAAAGTAAGCATGATATCACAAATACTCAAGTGCAAAATTCAGACAAAATGATGGGTCTAAAAACACATGAGAGCTATACATACATGAACAAAACAGGTGTGATCTAATCCTGAAGGTACTTTCGCTAATTCAATAATGCTATTGCAAGAACAAATATATACTTAACCTGACCTATAAAAGCAGACTTCCAGCAAGTTGTTTTCCTCGCACAACAAAGTCTTGCAAAACATATTTTACTACCTAATTAACCACAAACACCATTTTGCTTTGCATTATTAAGGCTTCTAGTCATAGCTAAGAAGCAACCAACCAAATGAGGAAAGAAAAGCATGTACAAAGCTATTCTCAAGGTAAATGCAATGTTACATAGAAATCAGTAATTAATTTTAACATATAAAAGGAACAACGCAAAAGAAAAAAGAAAGGAGGTTGTTAAAAGGTAAGCCCAACTTACATCTTTGTGTGTTTTTTCCTTTGTCTCGATTAAGATCTTTGATCTTTTGATCTGTGGCATATAGCTCCTGCTGCTTTTGACATATATTTACATCAAAGTTTCTTTCATCAAATTGTTTTTTCCTTCTCTCAAGCTCAATTTGCTGCAAATATCATTACTTTTCATATTGATAATTGATATTCACTATGACGAGGGATTTCTATTGGAAGCAAAGATTATACTCACCAAGTTCAAGTGAATTGCGATCATTTTTCTTCTCTTCCAAATGTTCCAAAATAGAATTCTGACTTGTATCATATGTAAAATGCCCATGTAAATTATGAGAATAAGAGAAAATGGAAGTTTTCAACCCATACATATTCACCTGGAAAGACAAATTATCAAAATGTCATAGTGTAAAATATTAATCAACATCATATCCCAAGTACCCATTCATCAAAACTACAGCAATCGAGGCCCAAAAAAACGAAAGAAAATTGAAACAATAACCAAAAAACCGAAACCGATCGATACTCTCCCTTCAAAATTGAACATACCCTTTCTATACTCTTTGAATGCACCTCTGCATTGTGAGTCTAACAAATAGGCATGACCAAGTAAAATCTTCTGTAATATGTATTTTTGAAGTTATTCACTGTTAATTAATGCAGATTATAAGAAACAATAAAGGGAGAGAGTGAAATTACAAAAAAAAATTTCTAACCCTCAATTCTCATGAATCGATGAAAAAATTAGAAGGGGTATTTAAGTCATTACATGCTTGGTTATTTTGTTATTTGAGAAAACAATTAAGGGTATTTTGGGAACTTTACAAAACATTTACCCTTGGTGAGTCCTAATCTCCACCAACATACAATTTTTTTTTTTGGATTTATAAAATGATCCCCATACTATTCTACTTTATGCTACTTGGTCCTTTACAAATCGGTTTAACGCTTTAGCTTTATTTTCTTTATTTTTTTTCTATTTGTCTAATTAAGGTGATTCATGTGTCTATTAAAAGGTAATTTCATGATCTACAACCTTCGTGAAGGACTTAAAAGTCAATTTTATTGTTTCAATTTGAAAAAAAAAAGCGCTTCTGAAATTTTGTGGTTTTGATTGTCGGTCTATTTAATATCATATAATTTTTGATCCGTATGTCCGATTAAAGTTATTCAAGTTTCGGTTAAAAGGTTATTGCATGATCTACGACTTTCATGAAGGACACGAAAGCTAAATTTGATATACGAGTTTCATGAAGGGATCAAAAGGGAATTTTTATGTTTCAAGATTTCCATCAACAAACATTTTCTTATTTGGCTTATTTATCGAATGATCATCATATTTTTCTACTTTATAATACTTAGTCCTTTACTAATTCTATCTTAATCGATTTAACATTTCAGCTGTACTTTTTGTTTTATTTGTCTGATTAAGGTAATTCAGGTGTCTATTAAAAGATAATTTCATGATTTACAACTTTCTTGAAAGGATTCAAAAGTCAATTTTTATGTTTCAATTCTAAAAAATGTTTTTAAAGTTGTTGGTTTCGATTGCAGGTCTATTTAATACCAAATAATTTTCTATCCACATGTCCAATTAAAATTATTCCAGTGTCGGTTAACAGGTTATTGATCTACAGTTTTCATTAAGGGCTCGAAAGCTAAATTTGATCTACGAGTTCGATGAAGGGCTCAAAAGGAAATTTTTATGTTTCAAGATCTCCACCAACAAACATTTTCCTATTTGAATTATTTATCAAATGACCCCGTATTTTTCTACTTTATAATATTTAGTCTTTTACTAATTCTATTTTAATCGATTTAACGCTTCAAGTTCTTTTTTTTTGTTCCATTTGTCTGATTAAGGTAATGCAAGTGTTTATTAAAAGGTAATTTCATGATTTACAACTTCCATGAAAGACTCAAAAGCCAATTTTTATGTTTCAATTCTAAAAAAATGCTTCCAAAATTTGGTCGTTTCGATTAATGGTCTGTTTAATACTATATAATTTTTGATCCACATGTCCAATTAAAGTTATTTAAGTGTTGGTTAAAAGGTTATTGCATGATCTATGACTTTCATGAGGAATCTAAAAGCTAAATTTGATCTACGAGTTTTACGAAGGACTCATAAGAGAATTTTTATGTTTTAAGATCTCCATTAACAAATATTTTTTCTTTGGATTATTTATCAAATGATCCTCATATTTTTCTACTTTATACTACTTAATTCTTTAATAATTCTATCTTAATCGATTTAACACTTCAATTTTATTTTTAAAATTTTTCTATCTGTCCGATTAAGGTGACTAAGGCGCCTATAAGAAGATAATTTCATGATCTACAACTTTTCAAAGATTATTACATGATCTACGACTTTCATGAATCATTGGCTAAATTCTTTATTTTTGGTCTATACAAGATTATATAGGTTTACTCTTTCTTACACAAAATTAAAATCTTAAGATAAATTATTAACTTAATTTCAAAAGAGAAGCGGCGTAGCGCGTGTAGTCTACCTAGTTAAAATAAAAGTCTAAGAGGTGCCAAAAATAAATAAATAAATAAAAGGCTAGGATGACTCTTGAGTGAAAATGAGAAGCATTTACCAATTCCTGGATTATATAAGTAAGCAGAAAGTAGAATGATCAGGAGAAATGACAGAAACATAAGAAACAAAGTATATAATTAAAATCAAAGAATTTTACACTATATATATACTGGTATTATTCAGGAAATTTTGGTTCTGTCAATGCTGCTGTACAATCTCTATACCGGCTCCTCTTTCTGTCTTCCTCACAAAAGCATCTTTGGGTGAAACTGAAAAATATAAAACTAGATTCCTAACAAGTAATCTGCAAATTTTTCCTCAAAAGAAGAGGTACTCTGACTTGGGGGAGAGTGGGAACTTGGAACCTTCTTCAACTAGGTCCAAAGGATTTGAATATGTCACGTTTCATCTAAAAATCTAGACAAAAATCTATGACAAAATGGGAAAAGAAAAATCTTTACTTGTGCTTTGTTAACTTAATACCAGCTATTAGCTTATTAAGAACAACATTTAGCCAGTCTCTCTTCTTGCAACTTCTGCCACAGGCAAAGCATATCTCCGGGGCTTTGGTAGTGAGCAACAGAATACCCATCCTTGCACCCGTCAATGTAGATCCGCTCTTCATTTATGTAATAGACCTTTAAACCTTCCCTTTTCATTTCTGCTATCCAGATCCCCATTGCTACATCCTCTAGCTTAAACATCTGCACATGTCAGCCGCAACCATTTTCATATTGACAAAAGTTGTGCAAAATAGTAATAATATAAGAATGGCAGAATATACAAAGTGACCGAAGAGAGAAAATTAAAGTAAAAATACATTAAAGGAAGGAAGGTAGTTTTGTGATACAATCTGAGTGAAAATATGACAGAAGCCAGAAGGTTTAATGAATCCAATTAAGGACACACCATTGTGCAAGTAAGGAATGAATTTTTAAATGTTACAAGGATAATAGTATCTGAAGTCATATACTAGATGGTCTCAAATAGCATAGAAAAAAAGAACATTAACCTATTGATTAAGTTGAGTAAAGAACATTAACAGACTTTGATTATCACTTATCAGGTCAAAATAGTTAGGTTTGAAGAAGGAAACAGTAGTTTTTCAATACTTGGGAGGAGACTTACTTGTAAATGACCTTGTCTGTGTTTTGTATTGACTGCCTTAGCTATGTCATTTGATACCACATAACCAGGGCCATGTGCCCAAGGAGGGTAAGTCTGTCCGGGATATTCCTTCAGATATCAAACAGATGAGCAGTTAGCGACAATAGAAAAAAGAAACATAGATTAGTCAAGCAATAAATACTGTACATTGAGCTTTTTCATTGGTCAAAGCGAATATGAACAAAATGAATCAATTCTGCAGACTACATTACCTCAGGGCTAATATACCATTTACTGTCAGGGTCCCGATGAGGCTGTGAATCATAGGTTATAAGACCGTAAAGCAACCCATGGCTGATGTTTTGTTTATTTAGAGAAGCTAACACTTCATCCACGCGAACAAAGGCATCATCATCTGTCTTCATGACATACTTTGCTGAAACAGCCTGTGTCTGTTTGAAAGCACAAAATAAGCCTACAAGATAAAAGTATCAAATAAAAGAAGAAAGTGAGACTTTAAGAATTTACCCCAAAAATGCAGATTGCTACAGTCTTCCAAGTGATAAGACCATAGTAGTCAACAAAAGGCATCAGCTGGATATCTCCATATGTTTTTATCTCACTCCACAATTCTTCATTCACTATCTGATTCTTATGCTGCAATAGTACAGTGCAAACATTTAATATACTATTCTAAGGAAACTAGGAAAGCAAGATCTCATTAAGGCCCAGAATCAAGCTCAACATTATACAGTAGATTGCATTAAGTTAAATAACATCATTAAGGCCCAGAATCAAGCTCAACATTATACAGTAGATTGCATTAAGTTAAATAACATCATTAAGGCCCAGAATCAAGCTCAACATTATACAGTAGATTGCATTAAGTTAAATAACATAATGTCACTGAAATTAGAGTATGGAACTGACCAGACCAACAAAAAACCGGACTGCAACAGTTCCTGACTTCACTGCAGGGTACTGCATCCATGTTCTGCGAACTGCCATGCGACGCTTGAAGTTGTTTGCTGTAGAAAAGACACCAATAAAGAGGTCTAATTTCCGGTCTAGTGGGAGAGGAACCACTCTCAAGGCATCTAAATCATTAATTTGCTCTAAGTCCTCAGATGTGGGTAAACCACTGGCAAGGACAGATGTTAACTTAATATCTCCAGATATCTTCACTTCAGTCACAAGCCATGGCTCCAAACCCTATTACATACTCATAAAAAGTCAATTAAGTTTGAGGAAACAAAGAAAACTTAAGAACTGAGAAATAAAAAGAGTACTTACTTCACGGTAAGCAAAAGATGTTATATGTTTTCCATCAACAGTCATCTGAAATCCTTCTTCTCCAACCCTAAGTGTCATAACAGACAAATAACCTGGCTTAAATGGAAAGAATTGCTTGCTTCTAGTTTTGTTATCTTCCTTTGATGACCATAGAGAAATAACTGAAGATTCATTGGTTGCACTCCTCCGGCTATCAATTTTGCCCACCTTATCATTGCATAGTTTCAAATCATCCACTGTAGTATATCATGCAAAAGGAATACATTAAATAGATATAGCTAGGAAGGTCTCCTTATGAAGATTCAATAAATGTGCTCGCTTAAGGCATTTATAGTCCTTATTTCACAAAGTTCTATCTAGCCAAGCCTATTTGACAGAGTCTATAAACAGAGAAGGCCAAAGTACCTTTCTTATTATTTCCTTCACCGGTAGAGGGGCACCGTTCTTCTTCACCCCAATCATGAGCAGCAGTCCATGTGTTTTGGACAATCACAGGTTCATCAGTAACCTTATCACCGTTGAGGCGAACATTATAATGCAAAATAATAGGAGGATTCTGCTCCCCTTCAATTTGTTCCCCGGTTAAATCAATTCGGAAACTTCCCAATAGACCATCTGGAATGCCAATTATAGTGATTGCAGAACCTTGAATAAGGCCACATGGAATTTTAAGCTTGTAACCCCCATTTCCAAAATTGGCATCATTCATTTTATTCAAGAAATGGGGACATTGTTTCTCCTTTACATTCTGATCAACTGAACTTTGATTACCCTCACTTTGTTGCTTCTTTGCCACGGTATCCATTAGTATATCCCACGCGACTCGAGCTTGTCTAACAGCGTCTAGAGCATTAGGTAACCCTTTAGTATAATTAACTACATGCTTCATCTGATTCCATGTCAACAATGAACTTTGAACTTCATCAGAGAAATTCCTCTCAACAAAAAGTCCAGACACCAAACTATCAGCAAAAACTACTTTATTAGCAGCTTCTGGACTCTGAACTGCTGGAGAAATAGCAGGTTGAATCGATTTAAGAGAAGAATCAGTCGCGTTTATGCTAATACTATGTTGAAGGGAAGTCTTCTCAAAAGGGTTTTTAATCATCATATCATATCTCAAAACTAATAGAAGAAGGAAAGAGCCCAGTAATACACCCCCTAACCATTTCTTCATTTTTGTTTGCACCACTTTGTCATGTAAGAGATTTTTCTGTCATGTAATATAATCAAAGAAAATTTCTAATGAAAAAACAGAATCAAAGAGGTACAATAAAAAAAAGTCCTTTCTTTTCCTAATAACACATATAGGAACAGAACATGGAGCCTTACCAGTAACTTTGAGAACAGAGTCATCCAATTTTTCCTGGACCCAATCTCAACCAAACCAACCCCAGAAAGCAAACCTGAATTCAGTCAAAAAAAAATATACAATTCAGAAAGTTAAAAATTACTAAAAAAAAAAGAAAAAGGAACTGTTAAGGCAATAGCCAGTAGAACTAACAGGAATGAGTCTGCAAAAATCAAACTTGTGACCAAATGATCATATTGAAAACAAAAAAACAGAGAGATTGATAGATATGGGAAACCTGGATTGTTTGAGGGAGTTTGGATTTGTCAACAAATGGAACCTTGGGGTTGGCGTAATGGTGTTGGCAGGAAGCGAGAAAGTAAATGAGAAGAAAGTTGACAAGTGCAAAGCAGCAAATGGAGAATAAAGGGGGGAAGTCGACGGAGTCTAAAGAGAGAGAGAATCGTGGAAACCAAAGGGAAAACATGGAAATTATATGCAAAATATGTGAAAGAGAAAAGGAAAAAGAAAGAAAAGAAAAGGAAGGTTCTGTATTATATTGGTGGAGCTTTCAAGTTTTGAAATGTGTTGGTTTGAAATTGAACTTCAAGTATACGCCAAAATGTGTGGCGGTTTTATAGAGGGAACTGTGCTGTTGCCTAGTCCTTATTGACGTTAGTTTTTATTTATGACTTTGTTATGACTTCAAACGAACTCTTTGTACAACGAAACCTTCCCCATATGGTAAGGGAAAAAAGTAAACCCATGTGTTTCTACGAATTTGTATTGGGCCCTTGGCAATATTGCCTTTCGGGGCCACTCTTTCTTTTCATCCAATTATTATTATTATTGTTATGGTCAATTTGAGAGCCCAAATTTTGCTATAGCCCATATAAGTCTACTAGATTCTAGATGCCCCGGTATGTTTGTTTATGGTCAATTGGACTAGAGAAGGCCTTCTAACTTGCATAAGAAAAACAATTTAGCCCCTCAACTTCTAATATGACATTTTGTCATTTGCCTTTCTATTTGTATGTTTGGGACAAAGTGACCCATAATTGAAGGAAAGACCAACGACTTCGTCGAAGTCCTTCCATGTGCATTATCTCAAAAAAAAAAATAATAAAGTCCTTCCATGTGCATGATTGATTATGATATTTTAATGATTTAATAGACAAAAGATCCTCGAACTTACAGAAGAATAACAATTTGGCCCCTCAACTTTTAATTTTGAAAATTCCACGTGAAATTCTTCAAGATGACTTGGAAGGACCTTGATGAAATTGTTGGTCTGCCGTTCAATTTAGGGTCACTTTGTCCCAAGCATGCAAATTAAGGGGTTCAATAGAAAAAATTAGTAGTTGAGGGGCCAAATTGTTCTTGTACAAGTTTGAGGGTTATTTTTTTTTTCCATTTTATTCAATAAGTATATGTTAACCCATGATTGGTTTTTTTTTTTGGCATCATGTTAACCCATGATTGATTAGATGCAGTAAAAATCAATTGATTGATTTCACACTTTAGGTAAAGTCTCAAGCTCAACTTCAAAAGTCTTGGGAATAAACATCACTAATCATAAACCGTTAAAAAGAATATTAAGATTCTCTTCATGAACATAAAAATGTAGTAGCATATATATTCAAGATTGAATTTCTCTCCATTTTTTTTGTTTCTATGCTAGTCCGCTTTAGTAATTAGCAATATACTTGTTGAAAATAATATTAATATTTTATCGTTTTGTACACATATTGAATAGCCTGCTTAGGTGTCTTCTTTGCAACACATATTTATACATTGTTTTCTTTGTAATCAGTTGACAATACTATCTCTCAACTTTTTCCAAATCTTATTGTTTGTTTAGTTTACATGTACTAATGGTACTTTGTTTCTAGTTAGGTTAGATGGATCCTTAGCAATGAGGTGTAAAACCCATTGACTTAAATTTATGTTTATCCATTTGGGTGAATGAGGTAAGAGCTGATTGAATCAAGATCCAAAGACATATCACCCAACAATTCTATAGGCCATAGCCTGGTAGAGAGCTTGGCCCCTTCAGTTAAGGTCATATTTGTTCATATACATTCACAAGTCATGCTTTCAATGTCTTTGTTATCACTGTGGAAAAAAATTGTACCAAATATATATTATATAATAATGTAAGCTCCTTGTATAAGTTTTCTATTTGAACAATTCCCAGTTTAGTTGATTCATTTTATAGCCAAATGACAGTTTCACCCTTTATCACTTTTGTCATTAGTGAAGACATGTGAGGATAATAAAGGGATTTGAAGTTAAATTCAGTGATGCACCTAGATTCACTAGACAATGTCCTAATTAATGGATAAAATCCAAGTAAGCAAACAAGTTGTATATATTTTGTTTGATTGCATATATAAGTTATAACAAAGAAGTTGGTCAAGATATCAGAAATTGGTAATATTATATTCTAACTCTAAGCCAAGTTTGTCCCTCTTGAAAAGAAAGTGAAAATTCCTTCTATATTTCCTGTCCTATAAACAAGTCCTTTTCTTATATTTATTTATTGAAGGAACTATTTTTCCAATCTTGCTCTTTCCATGTTGTTTCATTCATTTGTCAATGAGTCAATGGCCCCTCCTCTCCAACTTCCCCAAAGTTTATATATATTGTTTAAGGGAATTAACAAGTTAATAATCAACTGCTAAAAAATCCTTCCCACAAAAACACTAGGAAACACCTATTAGCCTTTCCTGGAATGAGTGGTTGGAAATAACAAACAAAGGTCATAAAAAAATGGCTGTTCTTGCTTTCTGTTGGCTCATCATTGAATCAACTGTGATCCCAGATGGATATTTCCTGAAGTGGTTTTATTTGAGCTTCTATATCCATCCTGTTTTCCTTTTTGCTTGCCAGATTTTTCTATGCCTCAAATTCCTGAAAAGATGTATTCTGTTTGTATTCTCTTACCCTTGTAGAATCATTTCCCTTGTGTTTGTTTATGTTTATAAGTTTTGTAAAAGTTGTATCATATATATTTTCTCTTTTGTTAGAGTAACCAACTCTCAATTAGTAGTTGAAGAGGCTGGTTCCAATTCCAACTCAGAATTGGTGAAGAAAAGATCAGTAGGTATAAACTTGGAAGCTGTAGGTAGAAATAGTCAGAATCAGCTTGTTAGCTTCTGTGTTGCTTCAAGCAAATTAGCACCAATTCCATGCAAGACTAAAGTGGTTGAACTTAATGGTTGTGAAAATAATGAAACTACTCTTCCTGAAAGAGAGAATCATTCACAAATGGAAGACTGGAGTTTCTGTCTTCACAAAGACTATACCGCGGACGATTCATCTTCCTTCTGTATGTCATCCCCATCAATGTTTGGTGAAGCCTACTTGAACGAATATTCGCCGCTATTTTCTTCCTTCAGCTCACCATTAATGAATGAATATTCATTACCACCAGCTTGCAATTCTGGTCAGAGTGAAGTAATAGCCACAGCAAGAGATGATGAGATTGAATCAGAAGTGTTTTACAATAAATACTCTGAAAGAATGGGATGGTTTGACGTCTTAAACCATGACAGAACCTGTGGACTAGGTGAGTGTTCTTTTTGCATAACAAAAATCTATTGCAGAATACCTCAAAAAAATGACATGGTTAAGTTTTACATGTTGGGGTTAAAAATCCCTTGAACAACTTGAATTTTTATCCTAGTAAGAAATATTTTGGATGACAGAAGCTTTTCTAATAGAATTAATGCAAATTGCTTCATGGTTGGTAATTTAGGTGCAATCTTGAACAAGGAAGTGGGGATTCCAAGCTCACTGGAGAGCATCAGGGTGAAGGATTTCTCAATCCCTTACATATCATGGAACAAAGTGGACAAGAAGCAGCTCTTAAAAAGCTTTCAAAGTGATTTTGAGCTGGTTTATGTTGGTCAATCTTGCTTGACTTGGGAAGCCCTTCACCATCAGTACAGAAAGGTCAAGTTCCTCACCTTCTCCAACTGCTTGTTCCCTAAAAATGTAGCAGTGGAATTCCAAAACTTCCAAGTTTGGCTAGAAAGATTTTTGGAAGAGGAAAGATACATTTATCAGGGAACAAGAGTTTGGAACTATGCTCAAGCCAGATTTGCTTCTAAGACCAAGACTCTTCTTCAAGTGCCTAAAGTGTCAGGTAATTAAATTAAAATCTTCAAATTTTTCCTCTCTCATTCTTAATTTTTTTACTATGTGATTTTCCATTATAGTTTCTTTTCCCTAAGTTTACTGTTTAGAAGGCTGCAGCTCATCACCAAGATGTTAGTTATTTTATAAAGTAATATGAGATTATCCACTTCTAACCAATTAAAGGGCATATTTATTATATTATGTTCTTTAGTCTTTACTATATGTAGGCAGTGTGAATGTATTTATGCAGATCATATGGCTGTCATTTAGCTATTGACTTAAACCACAAAAGATTCTGTTTGCTGAATTTGTATAAATCCAAATCCCTGTCTTATGGAGAATGGCATTAAATTTCCAACTAGAAGACAATTATACTTTAAATAAAAGAATCACATTAATTTGATTTGATTAATATCTCAATCAATTGTTATCAATTGAATAAGCAATAAGATTGATGTTTTTCTTTTTGGGGGTTCATTAATTAAAGGGTTTTTGGAGGAAGAAAAGGAAGGGAATGAAGGAGAAACAGTGCATGCAAAAGAAGTGCTCAAGGCCATAGACAAATGCATGAAGACTTTTGGTAATTTTATAACAGCTGACAGGAAAAAGCCATGGTGGAAATTTAAAACTTCATTATTATGGACTTATCCCCCTGTGGAGGATCCAAAAGACTTAGAGCTACTGGCTGAGTTGACCAGAAAACTCCAGAAGGTAATAAATTGAATTCATTCAAGGCCTGACCAATTCAAGCTGAAGTGAAGATTTGCCAAGAAATTTCATACTTATATGGTAGAAAAATGGTGTTTTGACAATTTGATGTTTGACTATAACATGTTTGACAATTTTGCAGAAGGAACTATGGTTGAAAGACTTACAAGGGAAACAAAAGTGCTGGTTTAACAAAGCTGTGAATAGGCCTTCAGAAGAATCCCAGAAAGAGGCAGTGTTTTTTACACTGATAGAAATGAAGCTAATATCAAGGGTGTTGCAAATGCCAATTCTTTCATCTTCCCAACTGAATTGGTGCCAAGAAAAGCTAGACAACATTGTGTTCAGAAGAGGGAGGCTTTTGAGGACTGCTAGTGGTCCTTTATTTCCACCTTCTTAATGATTTTAATTTCCTTCTGCTGAATGACCAAAAAGAATCCAATTTTAGGGGTTCCAATTTCTGCTAAATCCTGCTCCACATTTGAAACAGAAGGCTGAGCTTTTGTGCATATATATGTTATATTTACATGTGTAAACAATAAAAGCCAATAGGGCGGTGTCATGTTTTTTATTGTCAGGTCTTTTACAACTTTAGATGTTGCCTGTTTTTCTAGCCACATTTGCAGGTGGCTTTGGAATGCAATTTTAGCTGCAATGCAATTTTAGCTGCAATTTGCTTCACATTTGTACTTAATATCTACATGTTTATACCTCAATTTACAAAATTACAATTAAGACTAAATTAGTCTTATCATAATTATAATCAAGATGTGTGGTTAGGATTTAATCAAAATTCTAAAGAAACTAGATTTCTGCACCACCTTAATTCAAATTGAATTAGGAAAGTCTTGTAAATTAATTGCAAAGACTGAAATTAATTAATCATTAATTAAATAATAATTATTTTATTTAATAATTATTATTAAAAATCCCACATGTGCCGCCCCTGCCTAGGTGAGTGGCAGAGGAAATCAATCAGAAGCAGTTTCCTTTGATATTGCTGCCTGCTAAGGAGACAAATAAGTAAAAAAAGGAAAATTGCTTGTCATCTGCCCATTAGATGAAAAATATCTCATGGACATACATAGCAAGTCCCAAGTCGTCTCCCATATAGAGAAGAGGCTGCCCTCTGCCCTGCAGAGAGATATTTTTCTCTTCCTGCAGGAAGGAGGCAGAGAGCTAAAGTTTGTCAGCAAGAGAAACATCTATGCACGTGAGAGAGGCATGAGATTTTCAACCTCACACCTCCTCCATATAGTCGACCAACCATAGTGGAGAAATCGCCTAACCCTTTTCCCCTCCCCGGGAGGCGAAATTGCAACTTGTACTTTGTTCAATTAAGGACAAAATAGTAAAATTGATCAATTGAAGAGGCTAGAGGCTGCGATTTCTTCCAAGGAGCACACCATGATGATCCTTGAGCTATATAGATCATTTTGGAAAAATTTCACCTCGTTCTGACATCGGAGTACAAACTTATGCCCGATTTTCAGTTAAGGACATTTTTGGGAGTGAAACCAAATTCAACATGATAGAGAGCTCGAATTAAATTGGGATTTTTTCCATGATCTTATGGAGATATTCTAAGCCTACTGGTGAAATTTTGATTGAATCTGAGATCGTTTGCAACTTTTGCATTCTTTTCAATTAAGGACATATGGCTTTCTCACCCCGGTTTAAGCCATTTTCTTAATTAATTATTATTTTCATGATTTGAAGAGCTAAATATGGCTAAGTATGAGTAATTTCGTGGCTTTGATGATCAAGGTTCAAATCGTGATGTCAATTGGCCACTACTTAGTTAAAATTAGCTAAATTCAACACAAAAGAAGCAACGAAGGCTCGTTGCACTGTGATAAGAAGAGGAAGGAATTATCATCAACCACCCAGGAGGCAGATTTCCATCTCCTATCTAAGCAGAGTGGCGCCCTAGTTCATGTCTTGTCCTCTCCTCAGCAGTTGGAGGCAATCAGAAGGAGAAGGAAGCTTCATTGCACCTTCCTGGAAGCTGTCATCTGCATAGGAGGAGGATTTTGCCTTTCTCAGCAAGGCAAGCCCATTAAATGCTCAAGCCCATACCGTCCCCTATATAAAGGGAGGCCATTCTCAGGTTTCAGCAGATTCCGCATCTCAAACATTTCTCCCGAGAAATCAAAAACCAGCTCCTGCAGCTACAAACTTGCTCCGCGCAAAAAACCAAGCTCCGTGCTTATTTTCTCTCTGGCTCTGCGCCATTTTCACCCTATTCATCACGAGTTCTTCACTCGTTCTTCATACTTTCCTTGTTTAGATCTTGTCTCAGGACAAACAAACACTCTTTTAGTGTTTTTCTCTTTTTTCAATCTTGTCTCCGGACATACAAACACTGTACACGTGTTCTTCATTCAGAAATAACAGATCAGTTTGTTATTTTCTTTTCAATTTCAATTACAATCAAACCAGATCTCCCAGATCTGATCCAAAAAGAGAAGAGGCCCAGTTATGAGAAGTAGTTCGTGTGGATCCAATGATTTAGATGCTCCGGTGTAACTTTGATCCAGTCCCCACAATCGTTCTGATCTTTTAATCTGCTGCTCCGCGCACCATATCCAGTTTTTACAACCTCTTTGTCAATTTCAGTAAATTGACTGGCACGCTCTTACGTTGTCATAAAGAATTCTCCGCGAAAACTCTAGCAAGAGATTTTTGGCGCAACATCTCCTTTTGGCACGCCCAGTGGGACACAACAAACAGTTTGTCTTCCCTCTCTGGCGTCCCTCTTCCTTTCTGTCTCTCTGCATAGCCGGCGATCCCCGGCTCTCCTTCTCCACTTTTCGTGCTACGTTGGACTGCCCTCTTGGCCGCACCAACATCTCTTTTTGGCACGCCCAGTGGGACAAGCACATCTGCTCTCCCTCTCTGGCGCCCTTGATCTCCTCTTTTCCTCTGCATAGCCGGCGATCTCCGGCTCTCTTTCTCCTAGTCATTCAGCAAGGTGTTCGCCTCACTCAAAGGTCCACACCAAATCACTTTCCTTGACACTTGAAACAGGACAAGACAACAAATTTCTCCTCCTCTCAACATCTCAGGGTAACTTTTCTTTACTTTTTCTTCTCCCCTCCCCTTTTTCTAAGTCTTACCAAGTGGTAAATATGCCACCTAAGGTTGATGAAGGCAGATCTAGCCATGTTATGCAAACCTGAAGCAAAAACGTGGCAGATCCTTCACAATTACCTTTGGAATCTGATTCAAAGTTCTTGTTGCAATACCTCACTGAAGCCATGAATGAAATTTCTTTGGCACAGGAACAAAGGATGCAGCAACTTATGAGATCTATAGATCAGATGAACAAGTCTCATGACCAACTTAAGGAGGCTAATGACTCTTTTAAGGAGCAGATGATTCAAGACCGTGAGAACATCCTGGCTCAGATTGGTCAAGTAGAAGATAGACTCGGGGGGCAAATCCAACAGATAGCCCAAGATCCGAGGCAGTTAACCTGCCTGCACTTCTCCCTCCATCTGTGGCGCCACTAGCTAATAATGGTGCAAACCAGGTGAGATTTCCACCTCAAGTGGAAGTGGTTGGTAACAACAACTTACCACCTCATAGAGAAGGAGTAGCAAGGGGTGAGAATGAAGCTGATCTCATCCCTGGGCACCAGGAGGCAGTTGATCATGCGCTTGATATCGTGGAAGAGGAGGTCAACCTAGTTGGTCCTCGAGCTGCGGCTTATGTACCACCCCATGTGAGGAATGGTAATGGCAATGGTGCAAGGAATGGCCATCAACGCCATCCTGGTCCACGCCACCCACCTCAAGGTGTTGATGCACAAGGCCCAGTCAATCAGAACCACATCAGGGAGATGATTGAAGACATGATTTGTCCAGCCTACAGGAGAGTAGGTAGGCCATCTTTTCAGAAGCCTTATCCTAAGGAGTATGATAGAATCTACCCTCTGGCACCTCTAGCGAGCAGATGACTCTGGAGCACATTGCTCGTTTCACTGTGCAATGTGGAGAAGCCAACTCTGGCTACCACAAGCTTTGCTTGTTTCCCAACTCTGTCACAGGTGCAGCTTTTACTTGGTACATCAACTTACCACCCAACTCAGTAAGAACCTGGGAGGAGATGGAAAGGTTGTTCCACACACAGTTCTATAGAACTGAGCCTGAGGTCTCCATGGCAGACTTGTCACACCTCTACCAAAGGAAAGGAGAGTCAGATGAGGAGTATTTAGCTCGTTTCAAGAAGCTAAGGAATAGGTGTTGCACACCTCTCCATGAGATAGAGTTTGTGCGCCTAGCTCAGAATGGACTTGACATAAAACTTCGAAAGAAGTTCGAAGAAGTTGATTTCAGAGACTTCTTCGAGATGTCAACCAAGGTGACAAGATATGAGACTCTTCTTCGAGAGGAGAATGAAAGGAGAAGTTCATCTTATGGCACTTATTATGAAAAGCCAAATTTTGAACTCGGGATAGCTGAGGTCAAGGCAGATCGCCCCATTGAGTGTCCATGTCTTGTGAGGGCAGGAGTAGGACACCCTCAAACCCAGGAAAGGTTTGCTGCTATGTACCAGAGACAAGTAGAGAAGAAACCTTATGATGGAAGCAAAACTTACTCATTTGATACTTCAAAAACAAATGAAGTTTTTGACTTCCTACATAAGTCTGGTATGATTAAGTTACCATCTGGACATGTCCTTCATTCACCTGAGGACATCAAAGGAAGAGAATACTGCAAATACCACGACTCCTGGAGGCATCCAACCAACAACTGTACTGTGTTCAAAAACATAGTACAAGAAAAGATAGAAAAGGGAATCTTGAAGTTCCCTGAGGCGCCCAAGAAGGATATCGGAGTTGACAAAAATCTTTTCCCAGCTCCTATCCACATGGTCGCGTTCAACCTCCCAAAGGATGGACAACTGGCTAGTAAGGAGAAGGGGGAAACAACTCCCAAGAGGTCAAACTAGGCTCCAAGCACCTCCTTGGCGGCCAACCCTCAACATGAAGGTAAGTCTTATCACCACTCTGCTAAAACTAAGAAGTTGGTTGATAAAGCTAAATCAAAGACTCTGGGTGTGCATTCAGATCGGCCTTGCAATTCAAACACGGCCGCTGATAGGCTTAAAGCACCTAGGAGGAAGTTAGAACTTCTCTCATTTGAAGATGAGGAAGAACCTGTGGAACATCTTGATACCTCCTCTAGGAAGAAGGTTCAAAGAAAGTTGGAGTTTTCATCAAAGACTCCACTCCAAAGGAAAGAGAGAAGTATGGCAAAGCACACTCCAAGCTCGGGGGGCAAGTCAGAAACTTCCTTACCTCCTCCTAAGCAGAGCAAACGGGAATGTGGAGGAGCATCATCAAAAGTGGCGCCACCTTCCTCTCATCCTAGCTCATTTGCCCATCACAAGGTGCAAAGATCTTCCAAGAGAGAGCATGATCAACAACCACAAGTTGAATCTCGTTCTAAGCCTTTTCCAAAGAGGGCTAAGCGTGAGATTAGACCATGGTTAGATCATAAAAAGGAAGAATATCGCCATGCAGCTGTGAGAAAAGAGATGAAGCTGAGAGGTGACCATGCACGACCAAGAATGGTCAAGCCACCATCAGACACTCCAAAGGGTGTGTGGCGAAAAGTGCAACATCCCAAGTATCCAGTTCAAAAAAATAGGAAGACTTGGAGGAGACGAGAACTTCGAAAAATAGCTAAGGCTCGAAATGAAGAAGTACTTGACACCATGCAAGTTGATGAGAGTGGAAATGAGCCTTTAAAGGATCCACCACCTATCAACGAGATGGATATATCTCTCACGGACCTAGCAGACATAGGAGTAAAGCTATGCAAGGAGAAAATCCTTTCTGAAGAAGCAAAGCTCAAAGTAAAAGCACTTGAGTTAAGTAAGAAAGAAATTGAGCTCCAAGATCGAAGGCAAGCATTGATTGATATAGTTTATGGCAACGAAGATTATTCCTGCCAAGAACTAGCAAGTAAAGGCGCCATCAATGAGGAGGCAGTCCTTGCATATAGAAGATTGGCTATGAGAGCATTAACCATAGGAGATGAAGATGGAGGAGATGATGATTTCGAGATCCGTAGTATTGATGACGATTCATACTACCAAAAGTTTCCCTATGAAGCTTTGTCTAAAAGACTTGAAGACTGGCCATCACATGAGGCCACTCAAGATCTACTCCACATCTCAGAGAACATGCCACCATGGCAAATATCAATTTTGCTTGAAAAAGCGAACTTAGATAAAGAAAGGAAAGAGTTTAAAGCTAAGAGATTAGAACACATCGAAGCTGAAAACATCCTTTTCGAAAGACAAGAAGCTATAGATGATGCTGCTAAGCAACTCCTTAGGAGGGTCTTCATCGAAGAGCTTAACATGAAGGTAGACAAGACCCCAGAAGACCAAGATGAAAGTCTATGGACTCCACACTGGGAGGATAGTGGCGCCACCCACATGGAGGAAGTCATCCCAACTTCATCTGATCAAAACATGTGTGATGAAGATTTGGGAGAGAAGTCTGTCGCCATGAGTGAAGAGGAAACACTAGCTGCTGAGGACTTTGACAACAAGTATGTTGATTCATTGACCTTTGGGCGGTTCATGGTTAACCTTAACCATACTACTATCACTCTGCCATGCACGTTTGCTGCTAGATTAAAAGAGCGAGTGGAATCATTTGAGCCACCCTCTCCCCAGGAGAGTGAAGATGTCATTGAGATCCCTTCAAGCTATGAAGAAGACTCGGGGGGCAACACCCTAGATGATGCAAAAACTATGATCTTCACCAAGCCTGATGAAGCAAACACTTGCCACATCAAGCCTTTATATATCAAAGCACATGTTGATGGCATTCCAATCAGCAAGGTACTTGTTGATAATGGTGCAACGGTGAATCTCATTCCCTACTCATCATTAAAGAAGCTTGGCAAGTGCACTGATGATTTGATCAAGTCAGAAGTCACTGTGAGTGATTTCTCTGGCAATATCAAGAAGACAAGAGGCATATTGCCTGCCCAGCTGACCATTGGGTCAAAAACGTCCCTCTCTGCCTTCTTTGTAGGTGATTCCTCATCAACTTACAACATACTGCTTGGTAGAGATTGGATTCATTCCAACTGGTGTGTCCCGTCATCTTTACACCAACTACTGATGTTTTGGAACGGTAGTGAAGTTGAAGTGGTCAAGGCAGACAACAGATCATTCAAAGTTGAAACCAACGCGGTAGGATGCAAGGTTCTATGATGGAACCACTGGACCGATAAGGTTCATGGGCCAGGACAAATATGGCTGGCCATACCCATTCATCTCCACAGGAGAAGTCAAACAAGAAGCCTTAAAAGAGGTGATGGAAAGTCTTGTGTGGTCTGATGCTTTGATCCCTTTCAAGCCGCTTCCATGTGCTCCTACCAAGAAGAGATCCCATGAGTACACAACCTAGAGAGGTTGTGTTGGCCAACGACACTTTGAGAAAGTTGTCGACATTGGCCTTAGAAATAAAGCTCCAAAGCTTAGAGGACTCAGCTGCCCCATCAGCTAATGCGGCTTATCAAAGTGTAGAAAGTACACAAGATAAGATCACCATGGAGGAACTTGATCTTGCTCCCATAAAGTTAGATGATCTCAAGGCCGAGGTACAAGATCCTTTGCTTGAAGTGAATCTTGGTACTGAAGAAGAGCCTAGGCCGACTTATATAAGTCAGTTGTTGGCCGAAGAAGATAAGCCACGCTTTGTAGCCTTGTTGAAAGAATACAAAGATTGTTTCGTCTGGGACTATGACGAAATGCCTGGCTTAAGTCGTGATTTGGTGGAGCACCGCCTGCCAATCATTGAAGGTGACCATCCCTATCAACAACCTCCTAGAAGGATGGTCAATGATGTCATCCTTAAAGTTAAAGAGGAAGTTGAAAGTCTCCTTAAAGCAGGATTCATCCGTACCGCAAGGTATTTAGAATGAATTTCAAACATAGTTCCTGTAGTTAAAAAGAATGGTGAGATCAGGGTGTGTGTTGAGTTTCGTAACTTGAACTCTGCCACCCCAAAAGATGAATATCCTATGCCTGTTGCAGACTTACTGGTAGATGGGGCCCCCCAACATCAGGTGTTATCCTTCATGGATGGACACAGCGGCTACAACCAGATCTACATAGCAGAGGAGGATGTTCCAAAAACAGCTTTTCGCAGTCCAAGTGCAAACGGTACTTTTGAGTGGGTAGTCATGCCCTTTGGACTCAAAAACCCCGGTGCAACCTATCAAAGAGCCATGAACGCCATCTTCCATGACATGATTGGAAAATTCATGGAGGTATACATAGATGATGTAGTGGTTAAGTCACACAACCAACTTGATCACATTGATCATCTAAGGCGCTCATTCGAAAGAATGAGACAACATGGTTTGAAAATGAATCCATTGAAATGTGCTTTCGGTGTGAGTGCAGGTAACTTCCTTGGATTTTTGGTTCATCAAAGAGGCATCGAGATAGACCAAAACAAGACAAAAGCCATCATACAGGCAAAACCGCCCACCTCAAAGAAAGAGCTCCAACGCTTCCTTGGACAAGTCAACTTCTTGAGAAGATTCATCTCCAACACTGCTGGTAAGACCAAGGCGTTTTCACCACTATTGAAGTTGAGAGACAAGGAGGAGTTTCAATGGAATGACAAACATCAAGAAGCTATTGAGGCCATCAAGAAGTACTTAGCTTCGCCTCCTGTACTAGTTCCTCCTAAGAAAGATAAAACATTGTACCTATATGTTGCAGCCACTACATCTTCCATAGGATGTCTGTTGGCTCAGGGTTAGGAAAAGGGAAGAAACAAGCAGTGTACTACTTAAGTAGGACTCTTACTGATGTAGAGACTCGGTATAGTCCTATTGAAAAGCTATGTTTGTCACTCTACTTTGCAGCAATAAAACTAAGACATTACATGCTCTACTTTGATGTCTGTGTTATCTCAAAAACTGACTTAGTAAAATACATGTTATCTCGTCCTCTCCTTAAAGGCCGACTAGGCAAGTGGTGCCTAGCACTTTCTGAGTTCAGTTTCAAGTAGAGCTGTTCAAGGGTCGGGCTACCCACCCAAGCCCGTAAACCCGCCCGATATTTTAAAGGATTTGGACAAGAATTTTAAGCCCGTTGGATGGGGTTGGACAAAAATATCAAGCCCGTTTATTAAATGGGCCGGGCTTGGGTATGAGAGCAAAAGCCCAAGCCCGGCCCGGGCCCGGCCCGATTAAGGAAATATATTTGTTTTTATTTTTTATTTGTTGATATATAATATATATTAAATATACTTTATATGTACACCGTATGTTAAATAAGAAAAAAATGAATAATATATGTAAAAATCTTATTATCAATGAGAATAGTATGTTATAGGTAGTATATATCATATTTTATATTTACAATTATATTTATATAATTAATTAATATAATTTAATTCTTAAAATAATTATTAAAAAAATATTAAACGGGCTTTTGGACGGGCCTTGGTCTAAGTATTTGATAAATGGGCCGGGCTTGGACAAAAGTTTGAGGCCCGTTTTATAAATGGGTCGGGCTTGGACAACACTAATGGCCTTAATCTCAAGGCTAGGCCCGGCCCGAACCCGGCCCGGCCCGGCCCATGAACAGGTCTAGTTTCAAGTATATACCTCAGAAGGCAGTGAAAGGGCAAGCAATTGCTGACTTTCTAGCCGACCACCCATGCTTAGACTTGGGAGAAGAGTTTGAAGATACAAACTTTGTCATGGAGGTATCTTTAATACCATGGATACTTGAGTTTGATGGCTCTAGCACTGCTAACTCTGCAGGTGCAGGAATTGTCATCACCTCCCCGTATGATGACTATACCATGATGTCATTCCACTTAGACTTTGATTGTACTAACAATCAAGCTGAGTATGAGGCACCATCATTGGTCTAGAATTGCTCAGGGAGATGAAAGTATCCACAGTACACATCAGAGAAGATTCTCTCTTGGTGATTAACCAGCTTACCAGAGAGTTCAATTGCACAAGTCCATCATTGTTATCATATTATGCAGTGGCAGTGCAATTGTTAGAAAAATTTGATGATGTAAGGATAGAACACGTCCCTAGACATAGAAATGAGTCTACAAATGTTGCACAACTTGCATCTGGCCTTGTATTCCAAGATGATATCTGGAAGAAGGTGGTAAATGTTGAGAGGAGGAGCATTCCTTCAACATTTACTAGGGACAATATGTTCGAAGTGTATAACCTAGTACACAGGCTTGATGATTGGCGCCAGCCATTCCTTGAATATCTCCAAAATCCATCAACAAGGGTCACCAGGAGGATAAGGACTCTGGCTGTGCACTACACTGTCTTAGCTGATGAGTTATATCGAAAAGACTTAGACGGATCTTTAATGAGATGTTTAGATCAAGATGAAGCTAAGAAAGTCATTAAGGATGTGCATGAAGGTCTATGTGGTGCACATCAAGCTGGTAGAAAGATGAGATGGCTAATACGCCGTCATGGTTTCTATTGGCCGACCATCATGAAGGACTGCATGGAATTCGCTAAAGGTTGCCAAACTTGTCAGAAGTATGGCCCTATATGGAGACTCCCATCAGAAGAACTACATTCTATAATAAAGCCTTGGCCATTTAGAGGATGGGCAATTGATCTCATTGGAAAGATCTACCCACCTGCCAAAGGAGGTGTTTGCTTTATTATAGTTGCCACAGATTATTTCACCAAGTGGGTGGAAGCAAAAGCTCTGAATGGCATAGCTCATAATGACATCAAGAAATTCATCAAGGAACATATCATCTACCGCTTTGGAATTCTAGAAACTCTCACCACTGATCAAGGTACTAACTTTGATGGTGAGATCACAAGGAGTTTGGAAGAAAAATTTGGCCTAAAATTCACCAAGTCCACGCCATACTATGCTCAGGCTAATGGACAGGCCGAAGCTTCTAACAAGGTGATGATAGGCATCATAGAAAAAATGATAAAAGACAAACCCGGTAAATGGGATAGAGTCTTACCTAAGGCTTTGTGGGCATACAGGATGTCACAACGCTCAAGTACTGGTGTGAGTCCATTCAGCCTCACCTATGGTCATGATGCAATGGTCCCGATGGAACTTTTGGCTAAGTCAGCCAGAGTTGCATTCCAAAATAACTTGCAGTGGTATGATTACAATGATGCCATGATGATTGAGCTTGAAGACCTTGACTCTGAAAGGTTGGATGCTTTAGATCACCTGCAAGCACAGAAGAAGAAGGCAGAAAGAAGTTACAATAAGAAAGTTCGTAAACGAAGTTTCATCGAAGGCGAACTAGTGTGGAAAGCTTTCTTGCCTCTTGGCTTTAAGAAACGCGGGAAATGGTCTCCCAAGTGGGAAGGACCATTCCGTATCAAGAAAGTACTTAAGAATGGTGCCTATTGGTTAGAAACTGAGGATGGTGATTCCCATAGGAAGTTCATCAATGGGCGTTATTTGAAGAAGTACTATCCAACTGCATGGGAGGCAAAATCTGATCCAAATTCTGAGTTTGACATGGAGGAGGAATTAGATGATGTGGCTATGACTCAACTCACAGTCACATGCTTCACCGAAGTATAAGACTTACACGCTTCGTGGACTTAGCCACCCCAATTGCGTTCTTGTGGCTTTAAATAAAAACAAAATATTTTTATTACTTATAGAGTAATAAAAATTTCAAATTTTGCCAATGACCTTAGGGAATGGCGAAAATTGAAAGGAAAATAAGAAATTCCATCACTAAAATTTTACAGGTGTTGTGGAATTTAATTTTCAAAATTTGGCCTTAGTCAAAAGGAGGAGGCCGAAATTTTCAACCATTTTTGGATGTTTTTGCCGAAAATTCTAAGTATTATTGGCAATTTAATTCCAAAATAATTTCCAAGTATTTGATCTTTGTGGTTTTAGTCATAAGACCAAAAGATTAAATTGACAAAGGATTTTGTTTAAGACTTGTTTGAAATTGAAAATCAATTCATAAAACAAAATCTTAAAGTCATGAAGTGCTTGAGAAAAATTAAAAGTACTAAAGGAAATAAAATTCTAAGCCAGGAGGCGAAAACTACTCCTCCTCATCAGACACCTCAGCTTCTTCTTCTTCAACCTCAGCAAAGGGGTCATCCCCGTTGAAGACTTCAAAGTAGTTGGGGATATTTCCTGTCCAAGTACGAAAAATGTTGTTCAATTGCTCCAATTGGAAGTACTTGGTGCCCATATCTTCTTCAAGACTAGTAACATCAACCAAGGAGGCAGCAATTTCTTCAATCTGCTTACACTTCTCTATATCAGCTTGCTCCCTGTCAGTCTTCAGAGTGGTGAGTTCACTCTCCACTTTGGTCATTTGAGCTCTGAGACTGTCCAAAAGTGAGTTGAGAAGTACTTCATGGTCAGTAGGATTGGTCATCTCATGGAACTTCATAATCTCAAGTTCCAACTCTCCTCTGCCAATCAGGTATTCGGCCTTAGTCAGATGAAGTTGGGCCAATGCTTTGGAAGTATGGTTGTAGTCATCAGCAAACACCTTGAAGAGAATTGGGAATTCATGCCAAAATTGAACAATGTGAGGATCAACCCTAGGGGAGGCACATATGATATCAATTGACCTCAAGATTGAATCCCTCCATACTAGCATGCTTGGCATTGATGAAAAAGCTCTTGATATCATCAATAGCCATCTCGAGCTCCAAATTTGAGAGAATTGCTCCCATAACCTCCACCTTAGGAAAATTCAGGAGCGCTGCAACAAGATCCTTAGCAACTACAAAATTAACAAAGTTGTTAGAATACAATTTTTGTTAATAAGTTTGGTGAAAATAAATGTTTTTACCACCTTAAAATTATTCCCTAATTTTATTTCTTGGCAATTATAATTATTATGGCTGCCAAAAGTAATTATGGTAATATTTTTAAGAAAATAAAAATAATTTTTGGCCATAAAATTACACTAAGGCCGAAAATATCAATGTGCATACCACACAAGTTGTAAATTGTTCAACTAAAGTCATAATATGCTAAAATTCAAGGTTTTTTGGTGAATTAAGAAATTAAACTTAATTTGACCTAAACCTAAACTTCAATTTTTGGCTAAGTATGCTAATTTGGCCAGAATTAACTAAGCAAAACCCTAATTCCTAAAGAGCATGCCGCCCAATTTGCAATTTTTGCAATTAAGGGCCCGACATGCTAGGGTTTGCTAAAATTCATCAATCGGGATGTGCACGTGTCAAATTAAACCTAATTTCACGTGCTAAGGACCTGATTGGATGTAAATAATTGGCCAAAAATAGCAATTTTGGCCGAAACCCTAAGGATATGAAGAAATTGAGTACCGCCCAACTTGCAATTTATGCAATTAAGGGCTCGGCACTCTAGGGTTTTTAAATTTCTAGCTAATTTGGTAGTGCACGTGTGAAATTAAACCTAATTTCATGTGTATGGAACCTGATTTCGTGTTAATTATTGGCCAATTTTATCAATTGGGCCGAAATTAGCAAGGACTTTAACCTAAAAACCTAATACTATGCCGCACTTTGTGATTTATGCAATTAAGGGCCTGCGGCATACTAGGGCACTAAAATTGTAAAAATTAAGGCTCCTATACTTTTAATTAGGACTTAATTTTATGATTAATTCCCTGAATTTTTGGCTAATTTAATCAATTTGGCCAAAATTCCCAAAATCGCATAAACCCTAGGGACAAAATTGAAAAATGCCGCCCAAAATTTAAATCCATCAATTGGGGCCGTGGCATCCTAGGGTTTATCATCCTTGTTCAATTGGGTTTAGGGTTGACCTAATCCTAACCTAATTTCATAAGGAAAACACCAATTCCTAGTCCAATTTGGCTTCCTAGACCTAATAGGATTTGCAATCCTAGCCAAATAAGGCCATAAACTTGCGCCTAAGGAAGGAAAATTGAAAGTCGATGAATGCAGCCCCTATGTCGACATGATCAACATGATTTCATGCCATGAAATCCTAATTTCATGCAGCAACATGTTCACCTAAAGATCTATGGCAAAATTTAAGTCCTAGGCCGAAAATTACATAGTTTTTACTAAGGATTTTTGCCAATTTCTTTACTAAATTGATTTGATTTCTAAATCAAATTTTTGCCTAAAATTACAGCAGCCATATCATGCCAAAATCATCATCAAAGTCGACCTAAAACATGGCAATTGAGCTAGGGTTGATGGCATAAAGGAAATTGATGAACTTAAGTGACAAAAATTAAAAAGTTCATGAGCAATTACCTTGATTTTGTGCCAATTTGGGATCAATCACAATGGACTTGAGCTTAGGTCTTGCTTGAGTTGATTGGGAGCTGCCATCATGGGAGTTTGATCCAAATTGCTTGATTCTTGCCAAGGATTTGGAAGCCTCCAAGAACAAGGAGCCGCGGCTTGAATTGCTTGGCATGAGTGATGATTTTTGGTGATGATTTTTGTTGTTACCTTGATCTTTGGAAGCCATTGAAGCTTGAAAAGTTGCTGGAAAATTCGGCTAAGTATGGTACCAAGGAGGGGGTGTCGACGTTGGCTAGGAAGTAAGAGGAAAAATTTCGGTCCAAGACCAATTTCCTTAAATACAAGCTTAAATTCTTTTAACACAAAGACTTAAG
>AWUE01012082.1:0-46110 GCA_001974825.2 Corchorus olitorius
TTTAGTTTAAGAGTTGTGGGATCATGAGATCTTGGAGATAAAACCCACTTAAAGTAGGAAAACTAATTCAAAAATCGCAACTTCCGCAACTCACCCGCCCCCGGGTAGGGGGTGCCCGGGGCCGGGTGTCCTCAGGTCTCAAGAAAAGGATTCTGACGCGTTCCTGAGGGTACCCAGGGCTGGGTAGGGGGTACCCCGGGCCGGGTAGCCTCAGAACTTGATTTTCAAGCTTTTTCCTCTTTTTCGCTTCACAAACGCGTCTAACTTCCGATAGCAAACTTCAAGACCCGATCTTCGGATTATTTCTCCAATTTCTTCACAAAACCGCTTGATTTGTCTAATTCCATAATCATTATCTCCAAAAGTACCTATAAGACAAAAACAAAGGAATTAAGTATTAATTCAAAGGATAGGCACTTGAAAATCATCAAATTAAACATAAAGAATTAAGGTAAATAAGTGCCTATCAAGTAACTACTATAATATATTTTTTTTGTCACTGATTAAAATCTTCAAAGTAACTTTTTTTCTACATAAAAAATCTTCAAAGTAACTAGTTCACTCACTTCTCTTTATTTATGATATGATAATCAAAATATGTTGTTGTTTTTCCTTTAGAAGCAATAGATCTTTCTGAGTGAATTTATAGAGTAGTCCTCCATTATATGCTTGTCTCCATTATATGATTGCATTAATCCAACAATGAGGGAAAAAGAACTATTATCATGATCTGAAAAATATCGAAGAGGGACTTTAGATTTGTTATGCCATAAAAGAAATTGAGAAGGTTTTAAACGATGAGGGATTTATAGCAAACAAAATAGAAAAATAAATGAATTACAGAAAAATTGGAGAACCCATGTAGAATTTGAGTGGGTAGAAGCAGCAATAAAAGAATGGATGGTAGAAAAAGAATCTTGCAGCAGTTTGCAAAATCAAACAAAAGCTGATATATACATGACGATGGGAGGAAGATGGGTAACGGGAGATTAAGGCAAAATTAATTTTATTTTTAATCTTAGTCGTTGAACATAATTTTAATAGGTGTCACCTATCTAACACTGTATTGGAAAGTAATGGAGCGGAAGTGTAATGGACCGGAGCCGAATCATTGCTCAAAGAATATAATTATATATAATATATGTATATTATATTAGTTAATTTGAGTCTTTCTAGTGGTACGTGTTAAGTCATGTATTCGTGTTGTGTTTTGACGTTTTTTTGTTATAACTTATATATACACAAGTATGAAATTTCGGAAATGTAATTTGTAATGATATCCTTAATTTTAAAAATATTTCTAAAATGCCATGATTCAAAATTGGAGTTTATCTTTAAGTCAATTTGGTCTTAAATTTTAATCTATGTTAAAGGTGAATTTTTTTTATTATTTTTAATATCTATTAAACTTTTATAATTTTACTATACTAAAAACTCAATTTTCAATTGCCGTTAAAAAAAGTCAATTTTTAATTGATTAAATTAAATCTAATATTAAAATACTTTTAGAAGAATAGAAATGTAAAAATCTAAAAATACAAAATTTCAAAAATACAAAACTAAATTTAGTTAATTGAATCAATTAATTTTTGTTGAGGTATAGCATGAAGAAAAGAAATTGTTGAGCTAGTAGAGTAAGTTAATTAGTGATTCCATGCTTTTGATTTTGTTGTCTCTGTGTGGTTATAATGAGGTTGTAAAAGTTTCATAGGGAGGTTATCAAGATTTTATATAGTGTGGTTAATTATCAAAATTTCATAATGAGATTATCACAATCTCATAGTGTGTTTACCAAAATTTTATGGGTAGGTTATCAAAATTTTATAGTGTAAAAATCAAAATTTCATAAGGAAGTTATCAAAATCTTATAAAGTTTCATAAGTATGGTGAAGGAGGTGGCATGGTGTGTTCCTGATAAGGGTTTCTTCAAATTTAATGTTGATGGCGCGGCACGGGGCAAACCAGGTCCAATCGATGTGGGTGGAATTCTTAGAGATGATCAAGGTAAGGTTTGAGTACGCTTTTCAAAATCTATTGGCATAACCGAATCTAATGAGGCAGAGATATGTGCTATAAGGGAAGCATTGTTGATTTTTTGTTCCTTAGCTTGAATTGCGGATGTTTGGACTTGTTATTGAGAGTGATTCGAAGAATGCAGTCCTTTGGATGGAGCAACCTGATGAGACTCCTGGAGGCTTCGAAAATGGTCTTCTCATATATCTTTACTTAAGAAGAATATTAGAGATTTCAAGATTACTCACGTTTTCAGGGAGGCGGATGGTGAAGCGATGAATTAGCTATGAGTGACATTGATCGTGAGGTGCCTTTCTTAGCAACTTATGTTTAATTGTTGCTTGCTTCTATTGTTTTTTCTACTTTTTGTTGTTTGGCTGCTGCTGTGGACTTAGTGGTTTGCTGTCTATTATGGTCCTCTTATTCGAATAAAATTCTTCATTGCTTTTCAAAATAAAAATTATAAAATTTTCATAGGAATCTTATCGAAGAGGTTATCAAAATTTCATAGTGAGATTATCAAAATTTCAATGAAAGGTACCAAAATTTTATAGGGAGATTATAAAAATTTCATAGGAAAGTTATCGAAATTTCATTGTGTGGTTATCAAAATTTCATAACAAAGTTATCAAAAATCATAGGGAAGTTATCAAAATTTCAGAATGAGGTTATTAAATTTTCATAGAGAGATTATCGAAATTTCCATAGTGAAGTTATTGAAACTTTGTAATGTGGTTATCAAAATTCATAATGTGGTTATCAAAATTGTGATCTAAAAGAATTTAGTCACCAATTAAAACATACTACATGTTTAGAGCCATGCATGCGTGATAGAAATTCCAAGTTGAGTAGAGAGAAATGTTACATTACATATATTAAACCAAGTTTTTGAGTGGTCCAAGAATAATTAATCCAAAACAAGATAATTCATATATATAGAACAGCATATAGAGCATTATTATAAGGGTTAATATATAATACATTGTCAGTGGAATTTAGCAGACTGCACAAGCGAGTCTTGAAGGGTGATATGTGTCCCCTAGGGACTAGATTGAAATATTTAAAATTTAATTAATTCAGAAAATGAACATATGTCAACTTCACAAGAACCACAACCTGCTTGTGGAATCCAAAATTTACACCACCGATATATCAAATAATTACCCTTATTATAAAAAGAAAAGTAGGCCAAAACAAAGAAAAGTAATGTGCCCAAAGTTGCTGTATCCTACTAAGAGAATTAAGAAAATGAAATACTAGTTAGTAAGTATAAAGCTATAATTATATTTATCATTTATTATATTCCATGATTGTGGCCATGAAATCTGGGTCAGAGTCAATTATCCTTATCCTTAGATCCTTAGTTTACCAAATGGAAGATAATTATAGGGAACTAGAGCTATCTAATTAGTTATGTGGTATCTTTTGAGGTAAACAATTTACAATTGTAAGTATAAATCACAATCATCATTATAAAATACTACTATCTATCAACAATTTAGTTCTATGGCCGAAAAAAAAAACAATTTAGTTCGATGAATATAAAACCTAAAAAATTCAGAACCTCATATTTGCCTCTAAATCAAGACCTTATTGACTTACTGATGATACTTTAATTTAAACATGTGTGAAATGTGAATTAATTATATGTTCTCTTCTCTTGAGAGAGGTAATTATTCATCAATTAATCAAAATTCGTATGGTCACAACTCAGAAGTCAAATAAGGATATTCCTTTGCTTTTAGTTCAAGAAGAATGGTTCGGGTCACTGCTTGGCCTTTGGGAATATCTTAACTATACAATAATGAAGATTGAAGAGAAGGTGATCTAAGCTTGTAATACACTAATACTTTCTATTTTAGGAATTTGACTTCAAAATATTTTAAAATTGAAGTTTGAAGTTTGAAGTTTCATTTGTTAATTCAGGCTTCTCTTAGATCTCCTACTACATTCAAAATAGGGAAAGATGATTTATTAAAAAAGTACTATAAAAGATTTCTTTTGCATGTTTAAGTTTCTTCTTTAATTAGCTTTTTTGGTCAAAACTTTGATAGCTATACTTTTTAATAATGAAGGCGATCAATTGGGAGATCAATTTGGTCACTTGCAGATTCTCAAGGCATGCATTCAAATAATATGAGTACTTTGGAAAGATGACATTAATGTTTCAGCTGGCTATTGTTTAATGTCTTAAGATAGAATTCTTGAATTCCAAGAAAAGCATATTGACATGAAAACCATGTGTAGATCATATATATATCCTTGACTCCTCAAATTAATTAATTCCAAAAATTTTGGCAACTCTTTGTTATATTAAGTTGAATGAAATTATTCGATGAAATGCACCCAATCAAGTGGGGAAGATGAGAGAGCGGCAGACTCCCCAGGAAGCCTTGAATGATACTCTATATCCTTTTTTTCATCTAATTTTTTTTTAATAAACCATTTGGTATTCAATAGTCACATTAAATCCTGATTAATTTAAAATTAAGTCGCGTCAAATCTAATTATGAAAAATTCTTCCATGTCTGTTTTCTACATTCACTAAATTCGAACTTGAAACTTTACTTAAAAATCATTGCACTACTTCCATTCAGTCCAACAATGTTGATATTCATCCATATGTGTACATCGGGGGAATTCTACCTAGTCATATATTTTATAAATAAAAAATGAACGCAACCATATCGGCTGCCCATACTTAGATTGTTTCTCAAGAATTCAAAGTCTTTAAGACCATCTAATGAAGTCAATAGTTTTTCTTTTCCTCTCCCACTAATTAAAAAATATTGTTGATTGTTAATGTGCCAACCTGCACAGCATAAGTTTGACCATATGTATCTACAACAATTTTTCCCCCAATTTGAAAACCTTTTCGTAATTTTTCAATTATCAATTTCTTTTTTATTTTAAAGAAGATCATCAATAATTTTGAATAGTTTTTCGAGAGAAAATATGAAAGAAATAACCACAACCATGTTCAAAATTAATGTACCATAAATTTTGAAATATGAATCAACATTATTGATAGTCGTGGCCTAACTTCGAGAATGAGAAATTTTCGAGTGATCTGCAAGAGTGGAAAACCGTTAGAAGAGGTACCACAGTCAAACTAGTAGGGTCCTCATTATGTGTAGTGAGAGTTAGGAGAATTATGAGTGCGTGAGATTTTAACTTAGGAAAGGTCATACAACAGGTTTTTACCTTCTATAGATGAAACCTTGGACCTTTAGTGGGCTTCTTGACCTTAATAGCTAGTGGGCCTTGGGTCCCAATCTAATGGTGCTAAACAAGAATTACATTATTCTTTGACTATAAATTTTGAACATATATTGTGCCAAAAAAAATTTTGAACATCTATACTAATTATAAAGTCAAAACCTAAGTTTATCTTACGAGTTGATTCGGAGACAAACTCAGTTTTCAAAAAATTCAAAATAAAAAAAAAACTACCTATCTTAAATAAAAACTACCAATTAGAGGATAAATATAATATTTAAATTTATTTATATCATTTTAAAAAAACTACCTATTAAAAATAAAACTGTCATAAACCACTCACGTAGTGAGTGCCTTGTGTCTTGATATTATTATGTTCAAAATTATTTTTTGAAATAAATTTATTCAATGAAGTTTAAAATTTTCTTTAATATATATGTGTGTATATACATATATATATATATATATATTTCAAATATTTGATAAACCTGTTAAAACTTTACTCACAATGAACAAATGGAATAATTTCCTTCAATTCTTTATTTATTTATTTATTTTAGTAAATTTCTTTCAATTCTTTAATAATTTTCGTTTGGCAATTTGCGGTCAGAATAGAACTCAACAAAGAAAAAAAGCTATGGGATTTAAGATTAGATAAAATTCCATTCAAATTTCAAAGCTGATGGAGGCCTAATTATATATAGATTGGACCAAACTATTTAGTAGTAATAATTATTTTTTTGTGGGCCATATGCTAAAAATGCCAAAATCGTGTCCAATTTCTTTATATTTTCCCAAACTATATTTGAAAAATCTCAACGGCTAGTAATTGGCCCTCAAAATTTGACCGTTACAATTCCTCATTCTCCCGTTCATGGCAACCCCCCAACCAAAAGAAAGAAAGGAAAATCCATTTTATTTTCGCTCTTCATATAAATTCACACCGCAAATTATTGCAAAGCTTTCAACTCAATACATCTCTTTCTAGAAACCCCACTTGAATTTAAGGCTTTGTTTTGTTATAAAACTTTACATTAATCTCATAGTTTTAGCATATTATAATTTTTTTTTCTTCAGTTTCAATGGAGCAAGTAATAGAAAAGCCTTTTAAGAGTGGTCCAATTCAATCTGAGAATGCTGAATTGGAGAACAAAACACCACCCCAGAATCAGAAAATTGATCAGAATTCTCAAGATTCCGGCAACGATTTGAAGAAAACATGTACCCCAGATAGGCTTAAAGTCCCCAAGGCATTCAAGTACCCTGAAAGGTATGTAACTCTTTTCATGTTTTGGTATTGTTTCTGAAACAATTTTGATTCATGAATGTTTTATATAATGCTTGTAATTTTTTTTTTTCTTTTAGGTATAGAAGTCCAACTGATTCCATGATGTCACCTGTTACAAAAGGAATCCTTGCAAGAAACAGGAAAGGTGCTGGTTCACTCTTGCCACCTAGTATAAATCAGACAAAGGTAAATTCCTAAGTTTGTTGTAGATTTTATTCTGTTTCTGATCAACCCTTTTCGTCCTTTTATTATCAACTAGACAGTTCTTGGCTTGAGAATTCGATTTTAAACCTAGGAAGGATCTTGCTATACCTTTAATAATTTGACTTAGGCAGCAAGACATTCATCAGCAAGACATTGATTAAGTTATTTATATGTTTGTTTTATGTTTCAGATTCATGAGTTGCGTGTTCAAGATGTTGGTCTTCCTCAAAATTGAAGAAATGTTAATGGATGCTAAAATCAGATAGATTCTTGAACCTGGTGAATTTGTCTGTAATGGTGGTGTTAAAGTCGGTACAAATTACAAGGAAAAAGAGAACTATCTATATGTAATGTATCTCTTGAACCTGTGAGATGGGTTTCTTTCTTGTAATTTTGTCAAAGTATTTGTAATGCAATGTAAAATCCTTTTCGTAATAAGATATATGTTGGTTCATCATGTCCAAATTTCAAATTCAAATATAATATATGCCTTGGCCTGAACCAAATACACCTCCTTGACCAAAAGAGCTACTGTCATTGGAGAAACATGCACGAAAAGAATAATGATTATGGGTGGCATGCGGCATGCCTACTGCCCAACCGTTAAAGTGGTTGATTTATTGGAGTGGGTAGGGAGTCACTTTTAGACATTCAGACCTGGTTAATATATGCATTTAATGAGGTTTCAAGATCATCTCAATAATAATCAGAGAAAGACAAATTAGTCATTCTGCTGGATATTACTAGCATTTCTTTGATCCATGAAAAAAGTTTAGGCAAATTTATCAGCATATGCTTCATACTCTGTACTTTTATTTTTGGTGGCCAAATGGCTACTCTGTATTTAGAACGCGGTACATATACTGCTTTTCAGTCATTAAGGGGGAAAAGTGTGATTTACATGATTGCCGAATGATCAAGAGTTATGACTTCTCTTCTCACTCTAGTCTGACTTCATACCATTGAATTGAACCAGCATCTCCATCTATTTCAAGTTCACAAACAGACCTTATCAAGTAGGAAACAGCTTCGTCGAGGGTCACGAATCTTGCAAGGTCTGGTGGAAGAGTCTTCCCTGGCCAATTTTCAAGCCACCCCTTTAACTTTGCTTTCAGTTCTTCTTCAGAGACGAACTTCTCTTCTTGTCCAGGCTCTAGTAGAACATAGGTTTCAGTTCTTGAATATGCTGCCCTTCTCCTCCTAGTTGCACAAATCTAATTGAAAACAAACTGAGTAAAGATACCAAGGACCGAAAAGAAGCAAGCGGCAAGAAGGCATGTATTCAAAAGTTTGGCATGCTTCATCTTCATCAACCTGCAACAAACCCCCAATCCCACCCAAAGCACTCATCTCATTTGTTCTCTAAGACTTCCAATAATGGAGAAAATGTCCATTCTCCTGATAGACTATGGTTATAATATAAAATTGGAAAAATGCTGTTAATTTAAAAGCCCCCAGCTCGGAGACAAGATATCAGCTTACACATGATCATCACCAGTTTACATCTTACTGAGAATCGACACTACCTATGATTGTTAAATATTGTTGAGAAAAGCATTTTCTAGTAAATGTCACATAAGCATGGTATTACATTTAGCATCTCAGATCCTGTGAGATGTTGCCTTACACATCTTTGCTCGTGTTGCGTGACTTAAGCAAGTTTTAAAACTGCTCAAACAAGCAGACACCACAAAATCTATACTGAAAACTTTAGAATAAAAATGAGCATTTGGAAAAAGAGATGTTTACCTTTACTTTACTGCGATCCTGACTCCCCATTTCAAGAAGTTTGCGATGAACAGGACCAAAATTCTTTGCACATCCTGGACTTGCTTGGACAACTGGTCTAAGAGTGTATCTTGATAAGAAGTTACCTTCAAACAAATGTAAGTAATGATATCATTAGTGTGTAGTACCACATTATAACCCTATCACTCTGTTTTAACAATAGAAGTCACAGTCATGGTGACGCTGTCTGTAAAAGTTTAAAGCTTATCTAGACAATTTTCAAGTCAAATTTTTTTACCTCAATTTGATAATCAAATTCTAGGCTTAATTAAAATAATTAAGGGACATAAAAGAATTCATCATCCACAAAGCAGTAGAACCTATTTCAATTCCACAGTCAGCAAACTTACCAGCTGCCAATGACTAACTGTTCTTCCTTCTGTTCTATGTAGAGTCCTACTACATCAAAAAAGTTGATGCTGCAACAACCGAACAACAGTTGACTCAACTTTAGCTAATTGTTTCTAATCATAAAGCTCAAACCCCATTTTATTGTTTATTGAATGACACTGAAACACATGTAATTGAATCACATCTTTGCTGTTCAATGAATGTGATATCATAAATGGTTCAGATAAATTTTAGTATTAAATGAGGGCAAGACCATCTGCACAGCTCGGCTAGTCCTGACGCCACAAAACTAGTACTTAATTATGTGGGAATCTGATTCTATAAGCAGATAGTTTCATGCTGTATTCTCAGCCTTTAACCAAAAATAGCAAGAAGTCAAGCAGGCACAAACAGGCTCGCAATAGCAGAAGATAGCAAAATGACAATTGATCTCCAAGATTACCCAGCTGGAGCTTCATAATCAGAGCTACAGTTTAGCTCTGTGAGGAATACCCCGAACTAGGGATTTCTATCAAAGTAAACAGTTGTCAAGGTTACATACTGGTTAGCATCACCTTCATTATCCGTTGTTGGACATCTACATTCAAAAGTTTAGGCTACATCATCATCGTCATCAGGAAAGAAAGCACTATCCCTGAGGGGTACATACCCAGCGTCCTTCATATGATCTACTAGTTTGATGATCACTTCTCGTATCTCTTCTATCTGAGAATGACTCATGTCTTTCGCCACAAATTCATGTCTTATATTCCTCACCTCAAGCCAACTATAAGCAGTTTCTTTTCTTAGACCTCTCTCCTTCATGACCCTTCTTACTGCTTGAGCATCATCCCATCTTCTAGCAGCAGCATAAACATTTGATAACATTACATATCTGGCAGCATTTCCAGGTTCTAGTTCAAACAGAGCCTCTGCTGCCCTCCTAGCAAGACCTAGGTTTCCATGGACACGGCAAGCAGCCAAAAGTGCGCCCCACATGCCAACATGATTCAATCCATTGGGAGTTCTCTCAATCATATTAATTGCCTCCTCAAGCCTGTTTTTCCTTCCAAGCAAATCAATCAAGATTGCATAATGATCATACCTAGGGATTACACCAAAATCCTTTTCCATCAAGTCTAATATTCTTAGTCCTTCAGAGACTAAACCCGTGTGACTACAAGCAGATAATGCCCCAAGAAATGTGACATGATTGGGCTTTACGTTTGATTTTATCATTAAGCTGAACACATTAAGTGATTCCTCTCCATTCCCATTTTGAGCAAACCCAGTTATTAATGAGTTCCATGAAACAACATCCTTCTCATGTATCCTCTCAAACAGTAATTTAGCTGAATTCATGTCTCCACACTTGCAGTACATGTCAATTAAAGCATTAAAAACGAATTTATTTATTGAATCATGTCTACAGCTAGCTCTAATTATGTGTCCATGGATCTGTTTACCTTTCTCAATACATGCTAAATCCGCACAAGCACTTAAAATACAAACGTACGTATAAGAATTAGGCTGCACTCCTTCCTTCAACATCTGCTGAAAAAGATCCAATGCTTCATTTCCACGCCCATTTTGCGCAAAACCAGTGATTAGAGCAGTCCAAGATACTGTATTCTTAACTGGCATTTCATTAAATAATCGACAAGCATCCTCAAACTTAGACACTTTAGCATAAGCAACCACCATAGAAGTCCATGAAACAACATCCCTTTCGCTCATTTTAGTAAATGTCCTATACGCACTATCTACCTCCCCACATTTCCCATAAGCATTTACCAAAGCATTATATGCAATCAAATTCAATTCCAAACCAGAAACTATCATAAAGCCATGAACTTCACGCAACAATTTAAATGCACCTAAGCCAGCACAAGCACCCACAATACTAACGACCGTATAGCTATCAACAACCAAATGATCACATTCATTTAGCATCTTTTTCAACATACTTACTGATTCTTTGAAAAACCCATGTCGGTAAAATCCAGAAATCATTGAATTATAACTAACAAGATTTCTCCTTGGCATTTGATCAAACAAGTTACAAGCTCTATCAAAGTGACCATGTTGTATATACCCAGACAAAAGAATATTCCAAGAATGACTGTTTTTCACATGAAATTCATCAAAGGCCTTTTGGGCACTTTTCATTTCATTGAACTTTGAGTACATGGCTATAAGATGGTTGGCTGTAAAGGGGTTAAAGGTTAGAGAATTTTTAATAAAATGTGAATGCAAGAGTAAGCCTAGCTTCAAGTTTCGGGTTTTTATGGATTTTGAGATGAGAAGTGTGTAATAATCAAAACCAAAATCTTCCTTCATTTTTTTTTGTTTGTGGTTTCTACATTTTTTTTTTTTTTTTTTTTGCCCAGAGTGGTTTCTACTTTCAGGTCGCTGAAATATAACCAAGTATATTTATTCTAGCTCTTTGG
Source organism: Corchorus olitorius (assembly GCA_001974825.2). NCBI lineage: Eukaryota > Viridiplantae > Streptophyta > Magnoliopsida > Malvales > Malvaceae > Corchorus > Corchorus olitorius. Next base: position 11,293 of record AWUE01012082.1, read on the forward strand.
CCCGAAAAAGAAGTTATTAAAGCTCAAAAGATAAGTTTTTTAAAAAGCTTGAAGGCCGAAGCTTACTGTTAAAGAGCTGATGAAGCCCATTGTTGAACAGCTTTTGCTCCAATGGAAAATAAGTGCCTGCAAAACTTAACATTTTTTATATTTCTGCTCTCGGGAAGGAAAAACATATGCTTTGTAATGTTGAACACAAGTTTGGAGATAACATGATAACATTTCATGGAAGTTTTGTTTGTTTATAACTTTGACCCTCAATTTCTTGTATATTCACTTAATTACCCACCTTTTATTTTGTATGTTCTTATCAAAAATATATTTCTCTATAGCAACCCTCCTAGGTGAAAACTTTTAATTTAAACAGTGACCCAATGATAAATAGTTAAAAAAGATTCTTCTTTCAAAAAAAAAATAGTTAAAAAAGATTCTGGAATATTTCTCATCATATGTAACGAATGTTACAACAAATTTTTACTATAAATTGTATAATTGAACATAAAATTACAACTTTTTTTTAATAATTTAATTTTCTCATGAACCAAACAGATGTTAATGTTACCACGCGTAACAGTAACAGAACACTGAGAATGTGCCCATTGAAACCAAATCAATGTTTTGTTAAGGAATATTGTTTCAACAGTTGATCTAACAAATCTCCCAAAAAACTCAAAGTTCTGTTATTTCTGGTTATGACCAAAATACTAGTTTTTATACCCACCCGAAATCTTCTCATTCCCTACTCTTTTTAGCTTCCTGTAACGCGGCTACCAACTATGACCCAGATCATTTTTTTTGTTATATCCTTAAATGCCAATTTTCTCTTCTTAGTTTGTTATTATTTCTCCCAATATTATTAATTAACTCTTTAATCTCTTTTCCACATCTTTTAGCTGCTTCAATCTTTTGAGTTTTTTTTTTCATAATCATACAAGTGATTCGTTGAAGATTTACCAAGAAAAGTCATCATGGTTCCAAGTAAGTTCAGTTTGATTCATTTTTTGATTGGTTTTCAATTTCAATAATCTTAATTGTTTGCAAAATCAGAAATTCTTATTAAGAATTATGATTTCAGGCATTAAGCAAATGGGGTCATTGAGAAGTTGGTCTGATAGAGTTGAAGCTACGGATGATAAAGAAGAAGGAAGCAAGCATATGACAGAATTTGAAGTTAGTAATAAGGAAGTTAATAATAATAAACCTCATTCAAGGGAAGGAAGTTCAGCCTCTTCGAATTCATCTGAACAACAAAATCCTGGAAATGATCACGAGTCATCAAATTTTGAGTTTATGAGTTCACCTGAGCAGTCCAATCAAGATCAAAATCAAAATCAAAAGCAAAAGCAAAAGCCTGCAAAAATAGCAGATCAAGTTCATGCTGAAGGCTACGAGCCGAATCGGATACCATCATCCATTTTTAATAGTAAGCCTGCAACACCAATGGATTGGAGCACTGCTTCAAATGAATCATTGTTCAGCATTCATATTGGGAACAACAGCTTTTCAAAGGATCAATTTTTCGCTTTATATAAATCTGGGGAATTGACTAAATTGGATGAACACATCATTACTCAAGGCCTGCCTCATCCTAGTGAATTAGAGAATATCACTATGATGAAGAATGGCAATCATGTAGTGAATGCTGCTGAAGTTGCAAAAAAAGATGATAATAATCAACCAAAGATGGCTCCAATTGAGGATGTTTGTCCTCAAATTACTAAAAACACCCCAAGTCCAACAATTGATTTTGGTCAAGTTGCTCCAAATCATAGCAGCAGCCAGGGCCAGGGCCAGGAAGAGGTCCATAAATCACATGCCAAAAGCATATCTGGCCGGTCTGATGGAAGCAACAATAGTGCTCTTTCCTTTAACTTCCCTGTGTAAGTTTCAATTCCCCTTTTTTTTATTATTATTTCACATGTTTCATCTGTATCATGTTTTTTTTCTTTCCGGAGCGCAATGCTAAACCAGGCCTAAACATGTAATTTTGGAATTTGGGTCATTTCAGGTTGACAGAGCCTGGAAGATTAAGCAATGTGAATGATCAGGAACAGAATATCAAGGGATTGAAGACAAAGTCAGCAAAGCAGCCAGAGAATCAAACCAAGGAGGAAATGCCGCCACCGCCGCAAGCTCCGGCCACCGCACCCCAAAATTCTTCCAGTCGAAGCTGGTTTTCTTGGTTCTATTGCTGTCGATGTTCATGAATTTCTAATGTTTTTAGTTTCTTATGTATATCAATGGGGGCAATGGTTACAACATTCCCCTTCATAATAACAGCCTCTGTCTATCTCCTCTTACAGAAAGTAGACAGTCTATTATTGTTCCAAAAAATGCTCAATCTTCCATGTGAAGGCTTAAATTGCATTTGAAGCATCCTTAACAATGTTGATCCAATTTGTACAGTTTCTTTTGGCTTATTTTGCTTCATTCTTGTTGTTAATTAGAGCAATATATAGTGTTGCTTTGCAGTGTTGAATTGAATTAAAAAGAAAATATTATTGATCAGAGAGACAGAATTAAAATGTAGACTGAAGATTCATGTTCAGACATTTATCTATCTGATAAAAATCATCCAAGGTGTCCAAACTTGCTCTATTTGAATACACCAATAATTTTTCCTGGTTATTTCTGATTAGCTGATGCATCTTGGGATTTTTTTTTTTTTTGGTAAAATCTTGGGATTTTTTTTTTTAAATTCATTGCATTAATTCTCTCTATTTTCTTTTTTATACGAATCCCTGATAGCCGATAGTAATAGTAGTCATATAGCCCTCATTGGATCAGAGTTGAGCCGCATCGGACTCCAAATAAGGGAAGCTTTCCCATCGCCTCTCCATTCTCTATATTTTCTAAGAAATTTTACTTTAATTTCAGTATATATTTTATCAAAAGGTAAATTAATTAACCATACATCTTATCTGTAATACACCTCCATTTCACTGTCTTGTGGTTTTTTTAACCAGCTGTGCAATATCCATCAATAGATTAAACTTGGTATAGGAAAAATTCTTTGTGCCAACTAAAGAAATTGCTAAAATTAGGCACCTTATAATATTAATTAACATGCATGTACATGGTTATGGTCTCAATTTGTTTTTTATTCGAATGAATCAATCATGCACCAACCACTTAATTAAATACTCGAATGCATTTGGTTCTTGTTCTTAAGATGCAAGGGAAACCTACTTAGTTACTTTATACTAGTTCCACAGATGGTCTATTTGATAAATTTTGTTGAGAAAACTATTTTAAGAAATCGAATCTAGATGTTATAAGAAAATTTGTTTAAGAAAGTAATTATATTTTATTTTTTAAAAAGCAATTATATACGCCTACCATCATTCCTTTCTTTTTCATTTTGTTCCATTTGGTCTTACGAGTTTTGTTCTAAAACTATTCTCCATTTATAGTCATTTATAGTCATTTTGGTTCTTGTATTTTTCTTTAAATCCAATAGTTCATTGCACTTTGTATTGTTTGGTATGTGTGCTTATTTAATATGTTCAATTGAATAAACAACACAATTAATAATAATAGGTGCTTGTATTTTTCTTTAAATCCAATAGTTCATTGCATTTTGTATTGTTTGATATGTGTGCTTATTTAATAGGTTCAATTGAATAAATCACACAATTAATAATAATATATATAATAGAATTTTATTTTATAATAATAATAAAACTCACTATTTAATGAATATAAAGATGATAAACAAAGTTTGAGGAAATTAATAATTAACACATGTAAAAGAAGCAAAACGTCATGTGGTATTCAATGAGGGCATTGCTCATAAAATTAATAATAGGTATATAATTAAGCTTAAACCTTATTTAACCACTTAATATCTCGAAAAAATGGAATATAGAAACATCAAAAGTTCTAGAGGTGTAGAGTGTGTGGATTTGATGAAATCTCTCCACTCATTGAGTTCATATTTTTTTTCATGTCAGTTTCTGCTTTTTAAAGTCTATTCCCTCCTAATTAAGGGCACATGCTAAACAAAATAGAGTCTTTCCAAGAGGATACTAGTAACTAACAACTAACAAGACTTTAATTGCTACTTTAAATATCAAAAGGAAAAGAAAAAGACTTGCTACTATGCTTCTCTGTCTCTTTCCCAAGTTGACTAAGCAAAAAGAAAGAAAAACAAGCAGATTAATTGATGTTATGTTACATTCCATGCTAGCTAGCCAAGTTTCTTATAAAACAGATTACAGGCCACTTATTTATTTATATAAAAAAAATGCACACACATATATATATATATAGTAGTAATAATCTTAACCACTAAATATTTATGGCAAATTGAGTTTTGACTTTCAATATACTTTAGACATTTGCAAGTTCATGAAAGAAACAAAGTGTAGTTTATTTTCTATACAATTTTGATCTTTACATCAGATGATGAGTGGTGGTCTAATATGAGTCAAATCAGCTAGGAAAGAAAATTGCATTAATTTTGCTTTGTAGGAAAGTATGGTTGACTTTTCTTTAGGCTTATCTACAGATTCTCCAAAATATATGGTTCTGTGGAATACCAAAGTACAGTCAATAACTAATCTTAATTTCTACTCTATAATGATAGATAGAATATGAAAGTATGGAGGAGACAAGAAGTTTGATTATTTTTATGGGTGTGAACTGTGGACTTCCTGTTGGGCATATGACAAAAAGAGTTAAGCACTCAATGTAATATTCTGCTAATAAATTGTAAAAAAAAAAAAATTGTTTTTTATGTTAATTAACCCCAAAACTAGGGATTTTGCATGCCTCTTAGCTAGCTGGTTGTGTTGAAGAAGAAAGTATAATAACAAATGTTTCCATTTTCCATAACAGTCTTCAATATTGGCCCATGGTTTTCAATAATAAATGGAAGGGTTACACTTCGGATCAAACCTTTGATAGTAGTTTGTATTGTTGCATAATATAGGATCAAATCTTTTAACTTACTCAATTTAGGATCAAATGTTATATAATTGGTTCAATTTAGGATCAAATAAAAAAAAAAAAAAAGAAGAAGAAGAAAATTGTAGTTGTGTTTTATATGCATCGTTAAAGTCCGTGACAAGCATAAACTTTTATGATCCTTATTTATCAAGTGTTAGGATGGTTTGGGTTACTTTCGACTACTATACATAGAGAGGCTGACGGCAAAGAAGGAGATAGGCTTGACATTTTTTTCTTACCTGGAATTGTCTAAATTAAATCTTAATCATCGACTCTATTAACCGATAATGTGGAATTGTTTAAAGTATATATGTTGTTATGCTTGTACTTGAGTAGATGCTGTACTTTTTAAATTGATTTTATATTTTTTGCGGGTAATATATTTTTTCAAATAGGAATTAAATTTCTTTTTTTTTAGAAACCATATAGGAATTTAAGTTGGAAAGTAAGGAATTTGTACAATATGATGCAATAATAGACTTATATTTATATATATTACTATTAGTGATGAAACTATGGTAAGTTGTAACTCTAGGATCTGCAATTGGTAAATAGACGCATTTTGGAGTGAGAAGGCTTTTAATATTATATATATATATTAAATAAATATAAATATATTTATTCATAAAAGATTAAATAAATACGTGATAATAAGAAATTAGTACTAATACATAAATAAAAATTAAATATATATTATATAAATGTATTTAATGGTCATTTTTCACTCTCACCTCATCGTTACAGCTGTTTCACAAAACATATATATTTTCATAATTGTTTTTTATCTCACAGCTACAACTATATTTTTTCATCTCACTCCACTGAGTCTCACCGCTACACCAAAGGAACCCTTAAATTCAAATGTGAATGCATAATAATTACTTTTGTTATACTGAAAATTTTCTTCCATAAAGGAAAGTCATGACTCATGATGTTAATTAGTTTATTTTGAGATATATATAGATGCAGGAAACGTTCAATTTAACTATAAAATAGAACAAGGCAATGCAGAAAGAAGATAAATTACCTCATGAGAAGGTAGCAATTGCAAATGTTGGGTGACAAGATGCCAAGCAGCACTTAGAGGAACATGTCTCAAACTTGATGTCTTCAAAATCAAACATAGTTCTAAAATTGTGAACTATGCGTAACACAATCTTTACCGTCGTATAAAAAGAGATTAACTAGGTCTAACAACTCTACATTGAAATTATAGATTCGTTTATTGAAACATAGATTTTATTTTGAATACTATTAAAGTTGTCTAAATATCTTTATGTTTATAATATAAATATATATATTATTATATTGTACAAATTCCTACTTTGGAACTTAAATTTCTAAACCTAATAAATACCCTTGCGGGCCGAACCTTCTTGTCTTGTGTATAAAGAAAAAGCAAAAACATAGTACAAGTTACGGATGAGAGTCAATTAATGCCCATAACTAAAATGTATTAGCTATGGATTGAAATTCGATTGTTACATATTAGTAGAGCTGTCCAAGGGCCGGGTTACCCACCCAAATTCGTAAATTCGCTCGATATTTTAAAAGACTTGGACAAGAATCTTAAGCCCATTAGATGAGTTTGGACAAAAATATCAAGTCCGTTTACTAAATGGGCTGGGTTTGGATATAAGAGCAAAACCCCGAGCCCGACCCGATTAAGGAAATATACTTGTTTTTATTTTTTATTTGTTATATATAAATATATATTAAATATAATTTATATGTACACAATATCTTAAATAAGAAAAAGATGAATTATATATGTAGAAAATCTTATTATCAATAAAAATAGTACATTATAGGTAGTATATATCATATTTTATATTTATATAATTAATTAATATAATTTAATTCTTAAAATAATTATTAAAAAATATTAGATGGGCTTTTGGATGGGCCTTGGTTTAAGTATTTGACAAATGGGCCGGGTTTGGACAAAAGTTTGAGACCCGTTTTATAAATAGGTCGGGTTTGGGCAACACTACTGATCTTAATCTTAAGGCTAGGTCCAACTCAAACCCGACCCGACCCAGCTCATAAACAGGTCTATTGTGGAGATAGATTATGTTTTCTAGTAATGACTTTTGGAAATATTGTTCTACCATACATATCTTTTATTCAAAATAAAATATATATAATAAAAGCTAAAACGTATTAACTATGGAATATAGGACAATTGTCACATATTTCCATCCGTTATTCAGAGATTTGCTTTGACTAATTCAGATTTGATCTGGATTTACACACCTTGATTTGGTGGGTGAATTTACAAATGGGGGCAATGCATATGCAAGATCTCGAACTTGAGACCTGCTTAAAGTAGAACAAGCTGCTTATCACTTGATCTAACCCACTTTCATCACTTTCTAGATGAAATGAAAGTGATTTTTATAGATCACGTCCCTAGAGATAGATCATTTTTACATCCGAGTTGTTAGCTTAACTGGTAAGTGTACCGTGCCTGGACCGTGAGGTCCTCGGTTCAAGTCTCACGGAATGTGAGTTTACGATCCTGGGTTCAAGTCTCACGGGATGTGAGTTTAGTTTGTAATTTGTTTATTTGTGTATTTGATAGGTAGTAGTTTATTTATGGTAGTTTCTTAGTTTGGGTTGATTTATAATTTAGATATTTGGATATATAAAGATTTATTCTGATTGTAATGAGATTTCACATGTACTTACTAGAAAAAAGAGATAGATATTTTTTAGATAACATTTTCTAGTTTCATTTAATGTAAATCAAAATAAAGGAAATTTTTAGCTTATGAGGATCAATAATTAGGCGTTAGCAAAGATTCTTGGGCATCAATACGTACCACCAAAAAACGGCAACAAGTATTATTGTTAGTTGCAACGCCGAAAAGCTTTTGCATTTACAAATTTCATTTATTCTTTTTTTTGATCAATCAAATTTCATTTATTCATTGATTAGGAAAAGCCTTTTTAAATTTAAACCCAAAGTATTCTATAGCCTTTTTTGTGGGGGACCCTTTAGTTTATCTGGAGAGTCTGGACCTCATAAACCCTAAAAAATTATTATAATATTATATTATTTTTTTATTATAAAATTTTATTAAATTTAAATGAAAAACAAGAGAAGTGAATAGGCCCCACCTTTACCTTCTGGAAGTATTATATCACGTGGAATCCTTTGTTCAATGCGACGTGTGTAATCTAAAGCTTAAAGTGTAACCCTATTATTATCAAATCAAATCAAAGAAAATGTAAATACAATAAAATAGGAGAGGCTAAAGTTCGAAATCTTAATCACCATTAAGCATGTAAGTTGACGGTGCTGATGCATTTATTGACTTGTTTGTGGGACCCTATCACCTCTTACTGGGCAGTGTATGCTTAGTGGACCCCATTTGTTTCTTTACTCTTGAAAGAAAAAATGACAACTTTAAATTGGCCCAAACTCTTGAAAAAAAAAAAAAAAACGCCCGAAAAACTATTCAAGCAAAACAAAATGGAAAAAGAGCATTGAGTTTGTTTTAAATTAAAAGAGAGAACATAAATTTTTTCTCAATTTCAAATAGACCCATAATATTTTTGGGCACTAGTTGTGCTTTTTTTTTTTTCTTTTTTTGACGGTCTAGTGCTTTTTTCTTTATCCCTTTTTATTTTTTTTGTAAGGAAAACTTTGTAAGAATTGGGATTTAAGCTTAGAGATGGAACAACTAAATTAAATTTAAAGTTTTTCTTGCTACGAACAATTTAGAATTTGAGTCGTGTCATTTTAAAATGATGAAAATTTTTTAGTGCTTCTTTTCTTTTATTTTTTTATATAATTTTTTCTAAGAATTACATTTTATAAAAATGTTGAATAATCTTTATCAAAACATTTTGTTAGATTGTCTTTTTTTTTCTTTTATTTGAGAATAGATTGAGATAAATACCGAACTTCTCTCCTAGATTCCATAAGATGAAAGTTCTTCGAATATGTCAATCATAAAAATCAAGAGGTTATGAATTGTGCACTTTTGGCAAGGCAAGCATGGAAAATCATGGAGGAACCAGAGTCAATGCTAGCAAAACAATTGTTGGCAAAATACTGCTACAACATAACCTACAAGTAGGGTGATCAAAAGTCGGGTCAATCGAGAAACCGATTTGACCCGTTTAGAAAATGGGTGAAATGAGTTGGGTTTCTCGGTTTTTTATCATTCGGTTTTGAAAGTCGATTTTGTTGGTTTATTGAATCGGTTGTCGGTATGATAATTGAAACCGAAATCGATCCAAGAAACCGAAGTGTCAAAACGACGTCGTTTTGATTTTTATTTTTATTTAAATTATTATATATATTATAAAGTATTTTTATTTTTATTTAAATTATATATATTATATATTATAAAGTAATATATGATATTCTGAATTATTATATAATTTATTATATGTATTATAAATAATTTTCTATTTTCTAATAATCATAATAAAGGAAGAAGTATAAAAATGGTTTTTTTTTAGAATTCAAACCGAAAAACCGACCGAAATCGATTGGTTTCAGTTTTGGCGGTTTCCCATTTAATTGGATCGGTTGTCGGTTGATAAATTACAATTTTAATTTTGATTGAAACCGACCCGACTGACCCGATAGACTCGAAAACTGACCCAATGCTCACCCATACCTAGAAGTGCAAAAGAAGGCAGGAGATACCTGGGTCTGGACAAGCATTCTAGTTGGAAGGGACACATGCAAAAAAGGCATGGATATCCAAACCAACAGGGGAGATAAATTGTTTATCTAAGATGGACAATAAAACGAGCCTTTCAATGCAGTCATTCTAATACTCAACCCATGCCAGTGCAAGGCTTCAAATGTCTTAGAAACCAAACTTGGGCTGAATGGCTCACTGAGGGACTACTTCGATCATAGGACAAACAGGAACCGATGACCATAGACATCTCTCTAAAGAACAATGAGGACAAAGTGGTTTGGAGGGAAACTTATGGAGGAAAGTTTTGAGTTACCAACTGATCTTAACAGAATCAAGAGGAAGTGAATTGGACTTTAGCAAGCAAAAACAATGGCATACTCTTTGGAGCATGAAGATACAACAAAAGATAATTGTCTTCTTATGGAAATTATACAGTGGAGGTATGTTTGGTTTGGATCCAACTTAGGAATTAGAACACGTGCTTTTGAACAAACCAATATAGGTAAGTGGATCATGCAATGGCTGGGCAAACAGGACCAAAGATCAGAAGAAGGAGAGAACTTCACTGCAACCTTTACGACCTGTCTGTGGGGAATATGGCTATAGAGGAATGAGGCGTGCTTCCAAGGAGGAACACCAAGCCCTTTAGCCACTGTTTTGAGAGCCAAGATGTATGCGTCAAGGATAAAGGAAGCCTTCCAAGAAGAAGAAAATTAGAAAAGTCGTCCAAGAAAAATCAATAATCCTGCCATATTGATTCAAAGAGGCATTCCCCATCTTAGAGAAGGGGAATGGATCGTCTTTATTTCAAATCCAGAAGCAGCAAGGCAGTGATTAGTTTGGTGCAGCTTTCTTAGCTAGAGACTTATTAGGAAATACAGTCATATCAGGGAAGAGTTTACAGGGCCCCATCAAAGGCTATTGCAAAATCAGATTCCTAAGAATGGCTTTGTAGAGATTGCTTAACAATGGGTGTAACACCTTATGGATCGAAAGTCCTGATAGGAAATGGGCAAAAGTTAAGGGGAATGACGACAACTCATTGGAAAGACAAGCCAGTGACTCAGGATATTGAGGAGATGGCGAATCAATTTAATTTTATTGGATTCTTTAAGGGTACTCATCCACTTGCAAAGGAGACAAGAAGGATAGCGCAAAAAGCAGCAAGCTCTAACAAATCCTTCACCTATCCTTAGTATTGCTGTCCTTAGTATTGTTGTCATTTACTAGTATTTTGTTTATCTTACTTGTCAGTTGACAGTGTTTTCACTACAAATTTGGTCTGTATCAAAAGAAAAAAATTGAAACCATACCATAAACAGTAAAATTTATAAAATTAAATTAAATCAGGACTCAATTACAATTTAAAGCAGACATGGTGGGAATTTTCATAATAAACAAAACTTGCAATACCTTTCCGTAATTTACCAACCCAAAACAAAAGGAAAGTTCTAAAAAAACAGAGCGAGACGAAGAAAGAACAAACAGAAAGTAAAACGCGTCTTTCATTGTTGAATTTTTTCTCTCTCTCTTTCTTTCATTTTTATTCTTTTTCTACTCTTCCTCTCCCAAATAGCCAAAATAATTAGGGTTAGGGTTTTCAAAAAAAATCCCCAAACCAGAAGAAGTAAAATCCAAAATTTCATCTTCAAATTCTTGCAGAAAAAAGCCACAAAGGAAGTGTTTTGAAGTGTTTCCGAGTGCCCTTTGAAAAGGGTATCTAGGAAAATGGCTTCTTTTTCGGCTTCAGTCATCAAGTGGCAGGCATTTTTCTTACTCTTCTTCTGTTGTTTAAACTCTGTCGTTTTGGGTGATAGTTCGTCAGACAAAGCTGTTCTTCTTGAGTTTAAGAAGTCTGTTTCAGATCCTTCAGGCCTTCTGTCTACTTGGAGTGAAGCTTCTCATCACTGTTCATGGACTGGCGTTTCATGTGACCAAAATTCCAACGTTTTGTCTATTAACATAACAGGTACTGGGAAAGGGCAGCAAGGTAATCTCGTCAATAGAACTCCTTCTGCTTATTTTTCTTGTTCTGATTATAGTTCATTTCCATTTTATGGATTTGGTATTAGAAGGAGTTGTGCGGGTAGTAATGGGAGTTTGTTTGGAAGGTTGTTGCCTTCAATTGGAAAATTGAGTGAAATTAGAGTTCTATCACTTCCTTTTAATAGATTGAGTGGTGAAATTCCTACTGAAATTTGGGAGTTGGAAAAGTTGGAAGTGCTTGATTTAGAGAACAATCTGTTTTCTGGGTCTTGGCCTGAAAGCATTTCTGGGTTGAAGAATTTGAGAGTTCTTAATTTAGGGTTCAATAACATGAGTGGGGAGATACCAGGCTGGCTTTCAAGTTTGGATAAAATGGAGATATTGAATTTGGCTTTTAATCCTGTGAATGGAACTATTCCCGGATTCCTTGGAAGGTTAAGAGGTGTTTACTTGTCCTCCACCTCGCTTGGCGGGAACTTGCCAGCTGATATTGGTGAAGGTTGTAAGCTTGAGTATTTGGATTTGTCAGGGAATTTCTTCACCGGCCAAATACCTGCTAGTTTGGGGAAGTGCAGTCAGTTGAGGTCTTTGTTATTGTACACAAATCTGTTAGAGGAAGGGATTCCGCGTGAAATTGGTCAGCTTCAGAATCTTGAAGTGTTGGATGTTTCGAGAAACACTTTGAGTGGTCCGATACCTGTTGAGCTTGGGAATTGTTCTGGATTGACAGTGCTTGTGCTTTCAAATATGTTTAATCCGTTTGATGAGCTTGCTCTGGCTAAAGGTGATTCTAGTCCTGTAAATGATGATTTCAATTTTTATCAAGGTGGGATTCCTGATGAAATTACAAAGCTTTCAAAACTGAGGATATTATGGGCTCCAAGGGCAACGCTAGAGGGCAACTTGCCTAGTGATTGGGGTGCTTGCGATAACTTGGAGATGGTAAATTTGGCTCAGAATTTTTTTGCAGGGAAAATTCCTGTCAGTCTTAGTCTCTGCAAGAAGCTCCGTTACCTTGACTTCAGCTCAAATAAGCGCCTTAACGGGGAGCTTATTGAGGAACTTCCAGTTCCTTGTATGAGTGTGTTTGACATTAGCGACAATTCATTGTCAGGTTCAATACCCAGATTCTACAACCGTGGTTGCCCTGATGTACTTACCTCAGATTCATATGCCTTGGAACCCTTCAACCCAACATCTGCATATTTATCATTTTTTGCAAGTAAAACTCAAGTTGCAAAACCTTTTGGATTGTTTGGTGGAGATGGTGGTCCATCCGTGTTTCATAACTTTGGAGGTAACAACTTTACTGGCAGTGTTTCATCAATGCCTTTTGCTCCACAAAGATTAGGGAAACAGATCTCCTATGCATTTTATGCTGGGCAAAACTTGCTAAGTGGACCATTTCCTGGTAATTTGTTTGAGAATTGTGATGGATTGCATGCACTGTTTGTTAATGTTAGCTACAACAGAATGTCTGGTCAGATTCCAGCTGAAATCAGTATTTGCAAATCTCTGCACTTTCTAGATGTGTCTTTGAATAAAATAACTGGGTCCATTCCTCCTGTTGTTGGAGACTTGGTTTCACTTGTTTCGCTTAATTTGAGCTGGAACATGTTGCAAGGCCAAATTCCTGCCAGTTTTGGGCGTATGAAAGATCTCAAGTATCTTTCTTTGGCAGGTAACAATCTGACTGGATCAATTCCTTCCAGCTTTGGACAGTTGCAATCTTTAGAAATGCTGGACCTCTCTTCAAATTTTATTTCTGGTGAAATTCCTGAAGGCCTGGTCAACTTGAGAAACCTGACTGTTCTTTTGCTCAATAATAACAAACTCTCTGGGCAAATTCCCTCTGGTTTAGCAAATGTGACCATGCTTTCCGCATTCAATGTGTCCTTCAATAACTTGTCTGGGCCACTGCCATCAAGTAATAATCTGATGAAATGTAGCAGTCTTATTGGAAACCCTCTTCTTCAGCCTTGCCATCCATACTCCTTAATGCCATCCTCAGATCAAGCGAGAGCAGGTGACTCTCAAAATGATGCTGCATCACCACCAGGATCTGCAACCCGAAGTGCTAGAAATAATGCTTTCAATTCAATTGAGATAGCGTCAATAGCATCTGCTTCAGCCATTGTTTCAGTTCTTCTAGCTTTGGTTGTTTTGTTCTTCTACACCAGAAAGTGGAATTCAAAATCCAAAATTATCAGTACCACAAAGAAAGAAGTAACAATCTTCACAGACATTGGGGTCCCTTTGACGTTTGATGGTGTTGTCCGGGCCACGGCGAATTTCAATGCTAGCAACTGTATTGGAAATGGAGGTTTTGGGTCAACTTACAAAGCTGAGATATCACCTGGAGTCTTAGTGGCAATAAAGCGGCTTGCAATTGGACGGTTGCAAGGTTTTCAACAGTTTGATGCAGAAATTAAAATCCTTGGAAGGTTGCGGCACCCAAATCTGGTCACTTTAATCGGTTATCATGCTAGTGAAACGGAGACATTCCTGGTATACAATTATTTGCCAGGTGGTAACTTGGAGAAGTTTATTCAGGAAAGGTCCACAAGAGCAGTTAACTGGAGGATACTTCACAAGATTGCTTTGGACATAGCCCGTGCTCTTGCCTACCTACATGATAAATGCGTCCCCCGCATTCTCCATCGCGATGTCAAGCCCAGCAATATACTGTTAGATGAGGATTACAATGCTTATTTGTCAGACTTTGGTTTGGCCAGACTTTTGGGAACTTCAGAAACACATGCTACAACAGGGGTTGCTGGAACTTTTGGGTATGTCGCTCCAGAGTATGCTATGACTTGTCGTGTTTCTGATAAGGCTGATGTGTACAGTTATGGGGTAGTGCTCCTTGAGTTGCTCTCAGATAAGAAAGCTTTAGATCCCTCATTTTCTCCTTATGGAAATGGTTTCAACATTGTTCAGTGGTCTTGCTTACTATTGCGACAAGGCCAGGCCAAGGATTTCTTTACAGCAGGGTTATGGGATGCAGGTCCGCAGAATGACTTGGTAGAAGTTCTTCACTTGGCTGTTGTATGTACTGTTGATTCTCTGTCTACAAGACCTACAATGAATCAAGTTGTACGACGGCTAAAGCAACTTGAGCCACCGTCATGTTAATAGTCTGAAAGCCTCTGTGATTAACATAGTATTTGTAGGAGAGAAGCCCCACTCTTGGTCATTGTTGCGGGCTGTCCTTAGGTAGAGTTCTAAGTTGTAGTTATTTCCACTTGTAAATTTTAATACAGTTTTGCCCCCATTCTGATGGTATTTCTCGGATTGGGGTTTATTGATGACTCTGCAGAAGAATGCAGATGATTTTTTTTTATCCAAGTTGTACACGTGTATGATCTGAGTTTCATTTGATGTCTGATAAAACAATAGAATTGATCTCTCTGCATTGTTCGAATGTATTTTATTTCGATTCACTTGAAGATCTATGATGAGAATTCCTCTTACAGAGCCTCTTTTCTGCAACTGTCGAAAGTAACATAGTGGGAAACTACTGAGTAGAAATTTTGCATCATGATCAAGTATTATTGGCAATGCTAGCTATTCAGAAATCCAAAATTGCTATTAAGAAGTAATCTGGTGTTCAGAATAAAACTAAAGATATACAGTATCTGGTATAGTTTTTATGTTTGCTTTTCAGAATCTTTGGAATGACTTGCGCTGTATAAGCGATGACAGATTGACAGTTACTCAAACACAATGAAAGACTGTTATGTCATGAGTAACTGTTATCCCTATTTAAGCCTTTTGCAGCTTTGTAATCAACCACTCAAGTTTTAATTCTCTGTAATTTTTAGTGGTTCAAAGAAAGGTGTAGGTAAAATGAAAATGGAATAGATTTTCTATCTATTTATATTACTATTTCTCTGTCTGATGGATTGGATTTTTTTTTTTTTGGTTAAGGGAAATGCATTAATTTGTCTGATGGATAATATTGTTAACAAATAAGCCATTCTCAAATGATGTGCTACAAGGGAAGGACCAAAGGAGTTAATTAAATTACATAGTATTGGATACTAACAATCAAAACTAAATTAACAAACATTGTTCTTATTATAAACTAACATGGTTAAATAACAAATTTTGGTTTAACAATGAAAATTAACAAACAGTGGTTGTCTGCAACAACCCTTGTACTGTATTATAACTAAAACTAACAATAATACAATTTATAAACAAATCGTATGTATATAAATAGAAAAGTATGATGAGATTCTGTTAAAACTTCAAACCAGAAAAAGAAAAAAAATTTCCCTCTGGCCTCAACTCTTTGTACCCTTTCTGTATATAAAAGGGCTCTTGCCTCTTTCCAACCAAAGCTTCTTCCATCAACACAAGCACAGCAATTTTGTAAGGAGAAATGGAGTACTCCAAGTTCAAGAAGCTTGCTTTTGTTTTGGCAATTCTTTTGGCTGTGTTGATTCTCATCATCTGCAAACAATGATAACGATAAAGAAGTCGGCATTTTTGGTGGCATTTTTGACAACATGTGGCCTGAAAAATATCAAACATGCCTCCCTTCCGGTCACTTTTGCCTCTTTCGCCCTATGGATTGTTGTGGCGATTGTATCTGCTTTTACGGATTATGCGGTGCAGGTGCTTGCTAAATGGGATTCCTGCACTCAAATTATGTCACACGTTTTTCTTAATGAATGTTACAATAAAAACAAGAGCAGTTGATTGTAACCATTGAACAACAGTGTAGTAATCTGCAAGATTTCCATAACTTGCTAACTTTCCTGTTGCACATTCCATGAACTGTTGTATGGGTTGGTAGGGTTGTATAAAGGAAAGACAGATTATAATGGATAATTAACGTTTTCCCATTATGCAAGGGATTTAAATCAATGCAAGTAATGAGCCGAGTGTCTTACGTTTGAAATTCCAATGCTATCATAGTTCTCTAGTGCGATTTGCCCCCAAATGCTATCACCACATGAAAAGACTTTGTGAAAACACAACACTGAGATCTTATGGGAGTATTGTGAGGCTCAGAATTTATAGTGTTTATGGTTTTTATCTATATGTATGGAGACAACAAAAGATTGTGGATTATGTGTATATCATATCATAGTGCATGAAAGGAGCAATCAAACTCAGATGCCACCAATCATAGTACTCTTATCACTGCCATTTTCAGTTGACTTTGAAATAACTCTGCCATTGTCTAGCTTGAAACACTTCCCTTGAATTTTCCCTCCTGGATGGAATTGCCAAACCCATATTTTCACATTTTATACTTTGAAATTGATTATTCTGCTCTTTCTATTTCCCATCAAGAGATCCAATAGCAAATGATGCTATTGGAAGTTTGTTTCTTTTCTTTCTTTTTTGTTTTGAACGAGGATTTGAGTTGGTGAAAGATGGAAAGAGTTTCCCATCAAATGTCTTGAAAGAAAATGATGCATCAATCTTAAATTTTCGAAAGAGAAGCTTCATTTACTAAAAAAAAGCTAAATAAGCCTAGTCCAGAATAAAAGAAACAAGATCCTGAATTTAGTAAAGGTGAAAATCATCAACCTGTTTCTCAGCATTCCCATCTTTCATGGATTTGCATCAGAAAAGGAAAGAAGGATTAACAACTATATGCTTTAGTGGGTGTGCTACGTCAACACCCCCAGCATGCTTGACAAACTCAGCTGGAGAGAGGAAGCTGCCATGGCAAACACATACTATTCTCACCTCCTCACCCTTTCTATACCTGTACAGAAAGCCTTCTATTCTTTTCCCATTGGGGCCATCTCCTGTTGTTGACACACAAGGCATATCCTCCAAAATGTTCCTCACAACCTCCTTAACCCTCTTCTCAGCTACTGCTGGTTGACTAGGCTGATTCTCTGTCCCAACTCCAGCTAACTTTTCTGGTTTTTCACTCAATGTTCTTCCAGGGATATTGAAAGCTGGTTTCTGCTCAGTCTCTGCTGCAGATTGCGCGCTAGAAGGGCTTCTTGCTTCAGGGCATCTGTTAGTTCCTGTATTTTAATCCAAATTTTTATATATGAGCTCAAACTGATGCAAGCTTAAGATAACAGGCAAAACAACTAAGCCAAAATGTAAGGGTCATATTGCTGCAGCAGATCATATCCTTAGTAAGCTAAATGTATCGGAAAAAGAAATTTTAAAAATAAAAGATAAAGTGGCTCATTAACAGTTCTTCTAGAGGTAGATGCATAGCATAAATAACCTGCACCATGCATTTTCCCCCCTTGATAACATCCATAGCTCTGAACACCAAAGCCAATTTCTATTCATTTGATTATATTTCAATCTGTCAACTAGAGAATATTTGATAATATCCAAGAGTATTAGCATAAAACATTAGGATTGAGAAACTAGCTGCATTAACATTATCAGAATGCGTTTCGAGTCTCCAGCACATCTGTTCCCTCTTTCATGTCAATTTCCACTTTGAGCTATAAAAAAGTTCAAACAAACTATGAAGTTCATGAGGTTGATCCTAAGGAGGTCGGATACAAGAGAGCCCTTGACCAAAATTTTAATTCCTGCCTCCATTAATTTAAAGATAACTTTTTGCATGAGGCAATAAATTAGATCAAGAAATACCACCAGGAATTTCCTTTATCACCTCTACCGTTGCCAGAAAATACCACTTCCTTTTTGTTCAAACCTCAACATGAATTCAGTCTTTCACCTGGTAAGATGGAAAACATAGGCCACTCCATCTTCAGGTCCACAAGATGGAATTTCCTTTGGACAGTGGGCTAGCTGCTAGCACCATCAAAACTCAAAAGTCCTCAATAAAATTTGTTTCCCTGAAAATCCTTGACATGAAAAAAAACTAGTTCATAGCAACTTCTAGGCGTTTAGATCATGGTTGGCCACAATTCGCTATATATTGTCGACCACAGACCTATATGAACCTCCTGGGCAAGCAACTTACTTACATCTAAATACAATTCAACATGTCACCTTAATCAATCGCAAAAGAGGTGGTAAAATAATGAAAACCGAATATAAACATGACCAAGAATACTTCAGATATCAAATGAATCTCAATTCTTCTATTTTCCATAGTATAAATTACAGGAAAGGAAGAAAACAAATTGCCAGTGTCAAGATCAAATAGCAAATAATGGGACAAGTAAAAATGACATAAATCAAGAGGGAATAAAGCAAATGAGTAAATTCAACCCCACACTTCCAGACATATAAACCAAAACTAACAAACATTGAAAGAAGTTTGGATAAGGAATTAAAACTTAAAAAGGAAGGATTTTTGATATACCTTGAGCTGATTGGTTCTCAAGTTCTGAAATCCCTGAGGAACCACTTCCTTGGGATCCAAATGAACCTTGTGAAACAGCTACTCCTTCACAATGCCCTCTGCCACCATTAACTGAACTAGCTGTATTAATAATAGCCTCTTCTCTCTGTTCACAATTCTCTTCATCAAAACCCCCTCTGTTTCTATCTCTTACAGCTTTCAAGTTCTTCTGTTTTTCTGATCTCTTTCTCTTAGCTTCCATTCTCCTTAAACTCTGCAACTCTTTCCTCTTCCTCCACTCGTCCTCTGTTTCTGTAGGCAAAGAACATGTCCTCGCGAGAGAACCACAAGCCACGGGGAACAAAGAAGAAGAAGGAGAAGATTCATTAGTGTCTTTTCTTGTTGAGTTGTTGATGAAATCTGGTATTGAAGATGATCTAGTGAGTTTTTTGGCTCTTGGGTCAACCCCAAAACGTCCATTCAATGAAAGTCCTAAGCTTAACTCAATCCCTTCTTCTTCTTCTTCTTCTTCACCATTTTCTTCTTCTTCATGGTTTTTGTTAGAAAAATGGTTGCTTGATGACATGAATCTCTCAAGTAGATCCCTTGGAAGATTGGCCAGCTGCATGGAAAGATTTTGCTGCATTTCTTTCTTGACAATTTCCTCAGCTTTTGCCATTTAAAAAACAACCCAAATTGAATCAAAAAATTAAAAGCTGATTAAATTAAATTCTATGAAACATGAAACCATAAACATAAAACCTTGACCCCAAAACAAACCTCAAAGTTCCCATTTTTTTTTTAAAATCCCAGAAACCAACCAAACCAATAGAGGGAAAACGAAAAAGAGAGAAAAAAAAAAGGTTGTATCCCGGAGGAAAATGAAGGGAAAATTTGAGAGAAGAAAAGAAAAAGAGTTGGGACGAAATAACAAAAATGCCCTTGAAAATGGGAGTCATGCAAAGAAGACACGTGGCGAACATGAAGAGCACCCCGCAGAAAGGAAAAGACCCCACGTGTTGTTGTTTCAGAAAAAAACACAGAAAAAAAAAAAGAAAAAAATCCTCAGATTCCGAGGTGACTTCAAACGAGCTGTCGCCACGTCGTTGGTTCTTTAAAAATGACTCTGTCGCTAAGCAGTATTACACGTGTCGTACATTCATTGTGGGAGCCACTCTTGACTGCCACGTGTCATTGGATGGAGCAAAAAATCTGTCCTTGGCTTATCTTGGTTTAGCTATTTTATCTCTTGTTTTGGTCAAATTGCAAAAAGGGATTGAATTTAAAAAATTTATGAAGAAACCCTGTAGTTTTTGTTTTGTATCAAATTAGACGTAAATTGACGTTGTGCCTCACTGCCTTGTGCCGTGCGTGATTATGATTGTATGGGTTCTTGGGGGGGAAAAAGATGGTATATATGGGTTCAATGTCACTTACTTCATCTGTCCCAAATTATTTATCCTATTACTTTAAACTTATGAAAATTATCCCGGGTAAATAGAATATAAAAATCATAAATAACATTTCATTTTTTTTTCCTTCAGCTGGATTTCCAATCACATCGGATTATGGAACCTTTTCAATAGACTCTCAAATTTTGCTTGTTATTTTAGGCTATGTCTCTTTTGTTTATGTTTTTAGAGAGACAAATTTTGTTGTGAATTCATTAATCAAGCTTGGTATCTTTAAAACATCAAACTTGGTCGTTTAGTTGTAATTTTTTAAAAAAATTAATATGCTTTAGTTAACATAACTTTTTTTTAACAACTTTCCTTAATACTTGCATAAGTTGGACTAATTTAGTACGGAAGAAGTAACAATTATTTCGAGTTGCTTCAATAGGAACATAGCATTTTGTACACAACTTATAAATGTATGTTTCATGAATTGCAAGCTTTTCATAATCACATCTGCTGACAAACCGGTCAAGGGTTTAGTCTGCGATTCAACTAACTAACTGGTTTAATTACTATTTTGTTGGTCATTTAAGCTTAGTTTGGGATTGAGTTTGGAGATTTTTTTTTGCCAAAGATTGAGTTTGGAGATTAAAAAAAAAAAAAAAAAAAAACCTATTTTTCACCTCAAATACAATGTCAAATAAGTCATGGTTTGTGTCAAAAGTTAATTTTCACCGCAAAAGCCAAGCCAACCTGAAAAGCTAATCTTTAGGTGTTTTTACGTTTCAAAAGTGTTTTTCAACATTAAATGACTAAAATCCCTCAAATATTTTTCTCTTTCTATTTTAATTAGTACCCTTTTAAGACATTTTATCTCTCTACCACAATTTTCTACAACAATACCAAGCATTAATCACATTTTTCTACCCCAATTTTGAAAAACACTTTTCAAAAACACTTCTTTCAAATCAAGTTTTTTCGAAACCCAACCTCAATCTCAAACTAAGCCTTAATGTTTTATAGTACAGATATTAGTGATTATATGTTGAACTAAAAAATTGTTTGGCATAGTAGTAAAAGATATGTTTTTTTAATAAACTAATAAGAGTTTATGAGTTTGAATCTCAATACATTCAAATATTTTTTAAAACAAATTTCAAATATAAAAACCGGTTCAATCCGGTTCGACCGTCCAATTTTATCAATTTTGACCAAAGTAATGAAAAAACATAAATTACCACTTTTATCCCCGGTTGGACATGTCACCGGTCCCCAGTTCAACTAGTCAGACTGGCTGGTCTGATTCGGGTTCGAAAATGTGGATGAATTTATAGTTATTTCACTAATCATAACAATCATAAAAAAAATAATTTAGAATTGAGTTGCGTCGGATCTCAATTGGAGAAAGTTTTCCTACCGTTTATCTCTTTTCTATTCACAAGAGGAACTTTCAAATAAAATCTTCCGATGTTGTTCGTTTTTTCTTCTTCCTTTGTGGTAATTATTTCATTTTTTAGTAGTTATTAAAATTAGTATGAATAGTGGAGAATTGTGGTATAGGTAAATAAAAAAATCTTTATTATTTTTATTTTATTTATTAGGTTGATTCGTGAGATATCCAAGTTATACAAATTTATCTGTAAAAGGAATATAAAAAAGTTGTTAATAGAGAGGGATAAATTTTATATTAATTAATAAATTAATTTTCTCCTCTCAGGAAAATAGAAGCCACCCGACTAAAAGAAAGTCACGAGTGCATGAATTTTGGCCTATGACGTGATTTTTAGGCACATATTATTTACACAAACAACTCTGTCTAAATAAATTATATATAGATTGATCTAACTCGATAATATGTTATATCCTTAATTGATCATTTTATAACGTATATCCAACTTTGTGCACGTCCAAACATTAGCCCAATGTAAGTATTCATAAAAAGAAAAAGTTTTTATTATTTTTCTTCTTTTCACAAGCAAATAGGGTATTTGAAAGAACAAAAAACTCTTTCCTAAATAAAAGTACAGTAATTTTAGTCCCCAAAAAAAAGTTTCTAATCTGAAAATTCGGGCAAAGCCTAAAATAGATTTCTGATGATGATATGACGGGAGAGTATTAAACTGACACGTGGGCAGACAACCTCGGGATTCGTGTTGTAGATTTATGAGTCTTGCGTCTCCTCTTTCTAAGGTTTTTGTCTGAGCATGTATGATGTAGTAGAAATTATTAGGTGGACGGGTCCATCACGTCATCCGTGGTCCCGATTAATAAGATTTTGATAAATAATATTTTTTTATACAATTTCTAAAACCCTAACCAATTAATATTCTAAATTTAGGGACTTACCATGTAAATCCCATCTGGTGAAACTAGGTGTTAAACCTGGTGTTAAATTTGTGCCTAAATTTTAAGAAAAAATCTGACTTGTCAAAATTTTATTCGTCGGAATGACGAATGATGTGATGAACCCGATCCACCTAATAATTTCTCATAATGTAGGGTTGTGGATTGTACTCGCCATATATACTTGACACGTAAGTAGTTCTGGTCTTCTGTGATTAGCGTAAATAAACATGCATTTGATATTTCTAATTTTTTGTTCGAATGATATATTTCCAATTTAAATCAAAGCAATTGAATACCATAAATTAATATATAAAATATTCTAAACACGTGTGGTGTCAAAAAAAAAATTCTAAATACATGAATAATTGCATATCATTTGAATTAAACTTCGGAAAATTATTCAATACACCGTTTATAGAGTTTAGCAGACTACACATGCAGGTTCTGAAGGGTAACATGTGTCTTTTAGAACTAGATTGAAAAATTTAAAATTTAATTAATTTTTAAAAAATAGATATGTGTCAACTCCACAGCCCGCTTGTGGAGTCCAAAATTTACACCACTGGTGTATCAAAGAATTACCCTTAAACTTTTTTTTATATAAGAATCTGAATTAAACTTAACGAAAAACAAAAATATATACATTATGGAAAACCTAAATTTATTTTATCATTAATAATATACTAGACACAATGTACTCACTATGTAAGTGTGAAGATAAAATAAATATAAAAATTCGGTGTAAAATGGGTATTTTTTTATTTGGTAGAAAAATTTAGGAGTTTGTGGTTTTTTTAAATAGGTATATATTTTTTTTTCATTAAAATAGGTTGTTTTTTTAAATGATATAATGGTAGTAGTTTTCTTTTTAAATGAGTAGTTTTTGTTAAGAAATTAAATCTTTAACCAACTGAGTTAGTTTCCAAGTCAACTCGTGAGACAAACTTAGATTTTGGTTTTATAATTAGTAAAGATATATGAATAATCTCCCATGAAAAAGAACAACATTTTTGTTAAAAAGTACTCCCTCTGTCCCATTATATAAGTCCCATTTAACTATATCATCAAGATTAAGAAAATTAGTTATGACACAAAATTTTATGTAGTTTTACTTTTATCTTCTATTTTTACCCTTGTTCTTTTTCCCCACTAATTCTCTCTCCTCCTACTCATCCTCTTAACTACCAAGGATAGTTTTGGAAATAGCTTAAAAATATGCATTGGAATTGATAAAGGGACTTATAAATTGGGATAAAAAAGCTTCTAGAAGAGGATTTATATTATGGGACAGAGGACTATTTGTAAAATTAAAGTAAAACTAGAGAAGGTGACAATATCTAACGAATTTTCACCCAAAAAAAAGAAACAATATCTAACGAAAGCAAAATCACCTTAAATCAAGGAAAAACGGTTTGTAAAATCATTACACATCCATCTCTTCGAATTTTGATATGACATTTGCAGTATTAACAAAAGTAAATGTATTATTATTGCGTCCAATCTATATGGTATCATAAAAAGAATCCGATCTACTTTATTGAGAAGAAAAATATCTAGTCAAGTAACAAGATTATTGACATTGACTGCATTAAGAGAGTATAATTTTTTTCATACATCCTTAACGTTAGGAAAAAGTAATAGTAATAAAATTTCTCTTTCAATCTCAATCTCAAGGAATTGGGGAGGAGGGAGGCACTGGGTTTGCTAATTTTTTTCATATTTTCCGAAATACGAAATAATTTTGTACACATGTTATTCCTAATGTGTGAGTATTATTTGATTAATGTATTATTAAATTTTTTATTATTTTGGATTAAGAATAATGATTAATGCTTTGCTCTTTTAAATAAAATTCATGTAGCGATATGTACATGTGGATATTTATTATGAATTTCAATTTTTAATATTATTTATGGGTAATTATTTGATACACCGACAGTGTAAATTTTGGACTCCATAAGCAGATTGTGGAGTTGACACATATCCATTTTTTAAATTAATTAAATTTTAAATATTTCAATCTAGTCACTAGAAGTTACATGTCACCTTTCAAAACCCGATTGTGTAGTCTGCTAAACTCCATCACTAATATAATTTGCCATTATTTATTACTAGTAATTGTTGGAAAACCGATTAATTAAAAAAAAAGACAGCACGACATGAAAGGGAAAGCAAGTTGCAAAAAACGGGAGGATAGGAGCAGCAGAAGAATCTCCGTGGAACACGCAAAAAATCAAGAGAAGATCGAAAGTGGGACCCCCCAGAAGAGCCAAGTTGCACACTTTTTATCTTTTGTTTTTCTGATGATCCAAATGAACTTTTTGTGTTAGTGATGTGGGTTCGTGCCACGTGGCTCCAATTTGTTACGGACACACGTGGCCAATTCCTGTTGCAGGGAAACAGCTAAGCAGGCTATCAAGTTGCAAAGTAGAGATAGCAACGTGTCGAGGACTGAGGAAGAGGAGAAATTTATAGAAAGAGGACTCGCAAATAAAAAGTACTCATTCCGGTCCAAAAGAAGGAAAACACTTGAAAATTGAAATATCAATATATCACACATATGATAATTATTAGTAATTTATTTTAAATTTAATTATTAATTCATTTTAAATTTAGTAAAAAAACTTAAAATTCCTAAACACCTCAACCCTTTATTAATCACATTAATCTTTTTCTCCCTAATTCTCTTTATTTTTAGGAGTATAGATGGAAAAGAAAATAAACAGTTTTGATTTTCTAAATGTATCATTTATTATAAAACACACAATAAATAAAGATGTTTCATTTATTTTAAATCGGAAAGGGTATTATAAAAGGACTATCCCAATTTCCCACCGCGTCCATAATGTATCACAATCTTACAACAATATCGAAATTTAGTAGTACTACTTATTTTGAAAAAGAAAAAAGCGTATTCCCTACTTAAAATCATTAAAAGCTCCAATATGTTTTTTTATCGCGATTGAGATAATTAATACTTTTTTTTTTATCTTTTCTCCTATATATTTTTCTCCTATATGTCTAAGAGTTGTAACATGTTTATTTTTAAAATCATGATTCAACATGTGTTTTTACGTGTAAACCCAAATTCAAATTGAAAAATGAAATACTTGCAACCCAAGGGCAATACAATTGTAATGTTTTAATTTTGAAATCTTATATCTTATAAATTATGAAATTATGGAAGTTGCGATTAAATTTTAAACTAAAATTTTATTTAAATTTTAAGGTGACCTAATATTAGTGATTGGTCCTTGATGTGATCAGATGTCATCGTACGATTTATTTTTGAAGGAAGAGTTAAATGGCAACGAAATAAACAAAAAAGGAGAAAGTCTTGATGTGTAATAATAACTTCTTGTCAGATTATAATTATATATAATTTCCATAACTTTTCGTTTCAATATCACTTTCTCATATATATTTTTTTTATTCTTCTTTTATACAAAATTCTTTGACGTTTGATGGCTACACTAGGTACGGTATAAATTCGTAATAGAGCTGAGTTAGATTGTAAATCAACTCTTTTCCAATGTTATTAATTTGGTCTAGCTGATTAGTCGATATCTTTTTTTTTACTTAATTAAGGATTTAGCCGTTTATTTGTTTTAATTAATTTAAGATTATCACAAATATGATATTTCGAAATAAATATAGATTCAAATTGGTCATTTAATTTTTTTTTGAGAATAAAATTGGTCATTTAATTTAACTTGTTATTATATATATAAAAAAAGGTCATTTAACCTTTTACTGAAATTGATATAACAAACAAAACCAAAATGTAAATTTTAAAGGAAAAGGAAAAAAGAAATCACAAAAATGTGGAAAAGGCCAAAGTACATTAGGTATTTTGATTTTTCTTCTCACCCAATGAAATGAAAGGGCGTGAAAGCAAATTTGCAATAGCATTTTCATATTTTATGATATCCCTCTATATGCAAATTCCATTTGGGCTGTTTTCATGATTTTTCGTTTTGTTTATTTTTTTTAATGTAAATATGTAATAAAAATAGGGTAATTATTTGATATACCAGCGGTGTAAATTTTGGACTCCACAAGCGGGTTGTGGAGTTGATACATGTCCATTTTTTTAATTAATTAAATTTTAAATATTTCAATCTAGTCCCTAGAGGACACATGTCACCCTTCAGAACCCGCTTGTGTAGTCTGCTAAATTCCACCGCCGGTGTATTGTATAATTTGCCATAAAAATATATCTTGTTGGTTTTTGTCTTTACTCTGTGGAAGTTCTAGATTCATTAAATACAAAAAGAGAAATATAAAACTTTTTTTCAATCATATCATTATATTTATATATATAATTTTATATATAATAATATAATGTATTACTGGCAAAGCACATTAGTAAACCAAATAATTTAGCTCAACAATATCATAAACATGGTGAATTCATTCTTAAACTTGATTAGACCCGTTTTCTGGCAAAAAAAAAAAATCTTAAACTTGATTCTCCTTTTCAAGTACAACATTTGGAGAGAAGGAATGGTAATATTGTATTATATTTTACACAAATTTTTATAAGAAATTATTTATTAAATTAAATTAAATTATAGTGTAAAAAAAAAAAAAATTATAGCAAGTAGTTCTAGACTTCTAGTAGTGATTATGGGTGAGGACTGGCAGGCGCAGCAGCAACTTGCCAACTTGCTAGTTGCAAATGGTAGGCCAAAGTTGACTGTCTCCTACAAATTTTCAGAGGAAGTATAAAAATTGTTGTGGACCATTTTATAGAGTGCTCAACTAATAATTTCAATCACTTTGGCATAGTTTTGATCACAAATTTCTTAATAAGGGAAATTTGAAGGTTTTATGAAAAAAAAAATCTAAAGTTGCAACTTGCAATGCAACTTAAGAATTTTGAGTCCTTTCAGGCCAAAAATACCATGTTACTACCTATGTTACGTCAGTAGTTTCATTTTAGAGATAAGGAAGCATTGCCTAAATTCCCAAATATCCGACAGCCATATTATACTCTAGCTAATCCGAAAACAAGTAAGTTGAATCGCGTTAGATCTCCTCTAATCACAAGATTCGAATCTTGTTGAATCGCGTTAGATCTCCTCTAATCACAAGATTCGAATCCCCTCTAATCACAAGATTCGAATCCGAGACTTTAACATTAAGTTCATTTCCCTCGATCCAACATGCATCGGTGATGATAATGAAGCATTGCTTATTATTAAAACATATATGAATTGCAAAAATACCAAAATAATGGGTTTCTTTCTTTCCAGCCCTGATCCACTGAGGAGAAGCTAAGAGAGAAAAATTGGGCCTTTGACACACATAGACATCACATCATATAAAAACTAAAAAGTCGATCAGTTGCTTCTCAAGGCTTGAATACACAACACATTTTCATCACTCCAGTGCTATATAAGGAAACCAAGAATAAACAAGATGAACCCAATTTATCATTCTGGCCAAACAATCATATATCCTCTTAAATAAACAATTAAAGACAGTATGTAATGTACCTAGTGAAAAAAGTTCCAATCTATATCCAAGTTATGCTCATCAGCGCGACTACAGCTACCACATCCTAAAAACTCTGTGATTTCCATCAATGTAAAATCAGAAGTTAAATCAGAAGTTAATTTAACGAAATGTGGAGGAGGACCTTACTTTGTCATTGATAACAGGAGGCCCTAACACAAAATTCTCTAACAGACTCCCTACAGTACAGCACTGCCTTTCATTTTGACATTGCTCCAATCCATTCCGACATTCGATTCTTGCGAAATCAATTAAAATGGAGTCACCAACTCCAAATCATACAAAATGTTGAGCGCTAATTCTATCAAAAAAAATTTCTGCCTAGAAAAGGAAAGATTTTACTCTAGCGGGTTTCAAGTAGAAGCAGAATTCTGTTTTGGTCCACTTGAACAGCCACCTCTCCCTCTCCCTTCACGCCCAGTTGAACCCCTAGCTCGACCTGAAAATTCTCCTCGGTTTCCATATTCATTTCTGCCAAAGCTTCGGCCACTGCCATAGTTTGCACGACCTCTGAAGCTGTCACTTCGAAATCCTCCCCTTCTGGAAGGGAAGCTACCTCTTCCACTACCGACTGTAAGAAAGAGCAGCATGGATAACATGATAGAACAAATCTAATCTTCATAGTTATTAACTGTCACAAGTTAATCAAAACCATTTCCATTTTTTTTTAAATTGCGGAGTTTTCAAGCATAGTCTTTATCTTTCATCAATCAAAATTAAAAAAAGAAAAAAGAATATAGAAGTTAACAGACTTTGTACTTACCTCTAGTCGAAGTTCTTTTTATCTCCACAACAGCTTGACGATCTCCAATAGTAATTGGTGAAGCCTGAATATTTAAGTTTATTACACAATAAGTCCATGCTGTAAAATGAAAACTTCGAATAAACGACGGACAAAACTTATTTACCAGTATTCAAGGGAAAAGAAAGGACTCCCTGAAGTTTCAAGCAAGGGGTGACATTTTACATATAGCATTTGTAGCTAGTAGCTACAATTGGAAGATAATAGATGGGATTAGGTAGCTAGGACAAAGATGTGATATCAAAAAGGAAATTGTCTCCTTGCCATAATAAATCAGGTTGACATTAATTCTTTCTCAAGGTGGGATGCACATTATAAGAACCATTTCAACCAATACAATATCTTTTAGCTATCTTCAAAGCATACGGAAATGACTGCATCATGGGCCCATTAAAACAATCAGGCACCATACTCAAAATTTTATTTAATAAAAATAGACCAGGATAAAACCATCAGCTCAGCTGTATGAGACCTTTCTGTATGCATGATAAATTACCATGCATCAACAGTTTTGCATGCGTGAGTATGAGCTCATACTAGGCATTTTATTTTAATATTAATATAAACACCCTATATTATATGTAGCAAGCCATGGACAATATTATCTCAACGGAAATATGAGCAAATGAAATATAGCATTTACACTAAATGAGTCTGGACACATCTAAAAAGATCACTAACCTGGAGAGATATCAGTCCCACATGAGCTTCTTTCTTTCTTTCTTTCTTTTCCTTTTTCAATAAGGAAACTTACTGTCAAAATTATTCTAAGATACTAACCAGACTAGAGTCTAGAGTGACACTGAACTCATTTTTCCAAGTTGATTTATCAATTTGATTATAACCCATTTCAATAAAAGAGACACTGCCGCATGCACTTAAAGATGAAGTTACTACTTGTTAAACAGACTACAGATGAAAAAAGATGAAAAGGTTTCGGTAATGATGTCTTTTGCTTGGCACTGCACATGCACACAGAGGCAGAGAACAGCAATCTAGCTGAAGATTTGGAAACTTGGACAACATGTAAGTATTTGCATAGTAATGCACAGAAAATTAGGAGCGACCAAAGGAAAATAGGGAATAAATATGTTAGACGCACTCTGATCTTTCTGCAAATCATAGAGTAGCCTAAGTTATCATGGCAAGTAGAGAAGAGACAAATTTACCAGTGAAGAAAGGGAACCGGCTACCATTGACACTTCATTCTTCTAAGACAAAAGTTAGCCTAATCAAAATTCTAACCAAGCTTTGATGTTTTTAACTGATATTTACCATACAACTGATTTTGAACAATTTTGTGCATCGATTTTATATATGGTTTACGAAAGCAAGGAAGTCATAGAAAAAGGCAACTTAGAGAGGTTGATTTGCTCGCAATTTGTGCTAATTAGTGCTTGTCTCATGGTTCCAAAAAAAAAAAATGTCCCCCTTAATTGGTTAAACGAGTCATAGGTATCAAGAATCTGTCACTCATTCCATGTAATTTGTGAAAACTTGCTTGATATCAAGGGCAGTAGAAGCATAGGCTTAAAGAAATTGATAAACTTGAGACATTCAATCGATACCTGAATTGCATCATTCACGGAGTTCAATGACAGAAATTCAACAAACCCAAAACAGTATCCCTGTTGCTGAAGAACAAGAATATATAATTATCAATAAATGAATGTAAATGAAAGAAAATAGAATCTGTTCATTCTATGTGTCAGCAACCAACCTTGTTGTTTCTAACTTGCACACCCCCTTGCTTGATAGGTCCAAACTTCTTAAACTCCTGCTGAAGCTGTGTAGGTGTCACATTGAAGGGCAAGTTTCGAATGTAAATGGAATGGCCCTCAACTGTGTCTGTGAGTTACATAGAGTTGATACACAGTTACTCATGTGAAAAGATTATACAACCACATGTAACTAGAGTAAACAGGTTAAATATTGCTTTATTCACTCAAAGGTGCTTCACCATTCTATTTCTGTAATCAGAAAACACATGCACACACACACAGGAGATACCTTCATCCGGATTATTATTACTCTCAGGGACTTCGTTGCTATTAGGTAATGTTTCAGGTGGGGCAGGTGCCGTGGACACAGGAGACTGGTTCTCAGTTTTCTTGGGTGTCGCTTTTGTGGTATTAGTAGGGACATAAACTCTAGTTGGCCCTGAAACCCCTTTTGGCACTTTCACCTACAACAATAACTAATAAACTTTAACGAGCAACCGGATGGAAATACTGTCAAATAGAACATATTCATTTCTACTCACAATTGACGCATAAGATTTCTTTTGAGTATCCTCTTGGGCTGAAGAAGAAGCTGATTCAACAATTATTGGAATATCATTACCATTTGAATGAGACTGGGATTCCGAAACAGCCTCCTTTTCATTCGCCAACTGTCTCTCCTGGTCTGATGGCTCATAAACTTGCTCAGCAACATTTTGAATCTCTTCCACAATAGAAGTTGATGGATCAGGGGCAGGAGGATCCAGAACTTGAGTAGGCTCTGGAAAGAAATGAAATTTAAAATAGATTCGAAAGAAATTTCAATAAGACATAAGGAAAAGAAAAAAGAAAACTTTACCAGGTTCTGATGTTGAAGGCACTCTAGGAGCATCATGAAGTCCATTAACTACACGATTCTCCAAATGTTCACCATCTTCTACATACCTAAATACATCATTTAAAACAAAGTACCCATTGTCTTGTGGAGCAAGGAAAAAAGATTGTGCAAATTTTCTCTTCAAGTTATCCTTGCCCGTTATACATCCAGTTACCAGCACAGTTACACCTTCCTTATAAGACTTCTGGGCATCAGCAGTTTTAATCTCAGCCTTATGGTTTTTGCAATCCAAGGAAAGAATCTTCTCGTTAATACCCTGTTCAAAAATACAAATGTTGGAATTTCTTTGCACTGTATGATACTGACAGCAATTATAATGCAAAATAGTTGAACATTGTTCGTTAGATGCTAATATCACAGTTTCAACTTAACATTTAAACAGTGGATGGTAGGTGGAGAGAGAAAGAGAGTGCATATATGATTCACTGATTTTTCATGTTTAACAAATCAAATATCTATGTTCTATAATTATTATCAAGGGTGGGTAATGTTATAAATCAGAGATGAACATTACGAATTTATGATGACAAGAAAATTGAGGTACTTAGCAAAACATTATGCCTATATTTTGGTGAAAACCAAAAGAAAGAAAATATGTCAAGCTCCAACTAATCTTAATTATCAATCTAGTTGAAATAATAGCTGCAGAAACAAACAAATATTTGTCAGCAAATAAAAGACAAAAACATTGCATAGAGCATAAAACACATATTTTTCCAAATAAAGAATCCTACTTCTATCATATAGAAAAAAGCTGCACTACAGTTTATTGATAACAAAAAGTAAGACTCAATCACCAATGCTCAAACTTAGCACCAACTAAATCATAGATATTGTATTTTACTGCCCTTTAAACATTCAATAGTAAACAAAAGATCACATGCTGAAGCAAAAGTGTGCGCCACACATACATAATCAAGCAAATAACAGAAAGTCAATACATGCTAAACTTTAATAAGAAATGTTTGAAAAAAAAAACAATCAGAAAATCTAAAACAGACAAAAACAAAAACGATGAGAAGTCATAACACAATCCGGGGAGCTTACTTGCATGGTTGTTACTGATGTCATCACACCATTGGAATCTGGCCGGCTAAGCACACTTGAATCATGATAGAATCGATGAGCCAATTCGGGAGAGTTGTAAAGAATGTGGTAATACTGCTCGACAAATGCATTTCCAACAACTTGGGCACTAGGGGTAGCTGGTGGAGTTGCAGTTTCCAGTGCCATCTGTTGGAAGAGATTGCTACAAACAATATCACCATCACCACCAAATATATATATTTAAACTCAAATGAAAAGAAAGCAGCACCTCTGGGCTTAACTATGGTCAGTTTTAACTAATAAGGCAGTATCATACAACTATAGAAATGAATGAGATATTGAAATAACAAAATGGAAAGAAACAGAAAGTAAAGGCAATGCCATTGCAAATTGCTAAACGAGACTTAATACCAACATTTTAAATCCAAATTTCTAAGTATAAAGAACAATAAAGTTAGAAGAATGCTTGATTCGCATTATTTTACCTACATTCTTAAAGACTGCTACATTCTCATGAAAATTCTAACCATCAAATGCATTAAGCCTACTATTAATCTATTAACAATGACAAATACAACAAAGCTAGATCTTTAAGAAAAAGGTTACACATTCCTTGGATCCAACCACAAGCAGCTCAAAAGAGGATAAACAACGTAAACCCTAAAAAAAAGAACAGAACCCATTGAAGAAAACGAACAGATTTTTAATAAATCAAACAACAATTTAAGGCAACATTTAGACTATAAAGTAAAAGAACATAAAAAACCCATAACTAAAGCTCAAGTGTTTCATTCTTTTCTTTTATTTAAAAAAAAATTAAACTTTAAAATAATGACTGATCAAAAAATAACTACAGAAAACGAAACTTCAACAAATACCCACAAAGTAAAAACAAAAGAAGAAATTAAACATCCTTCTCTCATTGAAGAATTAAAGAAAGAGAGGAAATTTAAAATGATCCGAGTAAAAAGGAAATGAGAGGGTACCTTAAAATGGGAAACGGAAAATGGGAATGTTGAAGGTTTTGAGAGAATACGAGAGATTTTTCAGAAGGGGTGAAAATGGCACAGTGGCTTTTATGCAGAGAGCGAAGGAGAAGGAAAAAGGGGAAGAGGGAGAAGAAGGGAAGAACAGTTGGAGCACGAGAGAATAAGGGAAAGTGATACTGAAAGCTACTTGTGAACTATTGAACCTATTTTTGTTTTTCTTCTCTTCACAAATGTTTTATTGTTTTGTTAGGTTCACTAATCTCCACTCCCATTTTCTGTCTTTTTTTTTTCTCCTCCTTCAAAAAGTTTAAATTCGTAAATTTGGTCTGATACTCTGATATATAATAGAGTGTTGGATTTAATTCTAGACTTCTAGTGGTTAAAGTTTTGAGCACTAAAAAGTTGATTCTTAACAGCCTAAAAAATAAAACTAGATTTTGAGCATATTTCAACCAGTTTGGAAAATGGACACTTATCCTAAAAACATTAACCACCTGAGATTTTACTACTTTTTAATGTTTTATTAGAAAAAGTTTAGGTAAGAGGAGATTATCCCAATTAAGGATAAGTCATGTCACAAGTGCTATAGTGTGATATTCTCATAATTTAGATTACCAATCAATAAGAACCAAAACTCGAACCGCGACTTTTAAACAAATATCCAAAGGCTTAATAAGTCAACCAACTTTAAGAGTCTGTTTGATAGGGAGGAAAGAAATAGAATGGAAAAGAAATAGTAAGGGAAAGGAATTAGGGAGGGAGGGAAAGGAAATCACATTTCCTCCATCATGTTTGATAGGAAGGAAAGAAATTAGGAGGGAAATAACAAATTAATTCTTTCCCTTGTTTGATATGGATGAGAAATGAGAGAAAAATGAACTTTATTTTATGAAATGACTACTTTATCCTCATTGATAAATTTCTTAATCATTGATTATTTTCAAATGCAAAATAAAAATTATAAAAAAACATTATTATAAAAACATTATAGAGTTCAATACTTCTATTCCTTCTACCATTTTTAATAAAAGAATTATATTCAAATACACTTTTTTTTCTGTAGTAAATTAATAAGAAAATGTAAATAATTTATATAGTATATTATATAGAAATATTATTATATTTATAATCACTTTTTTTGGTAAAATGTATATAAATCATAGAAACAAGTAACAGGCTAGAAGCACATTTCACTTTCACACATAAAAAAAAAAAGGAGTAGCAGGCCATTTAAAAAAAAAAA